>NW_024121122.1:2319399-2387854 GCF_016745375.1 Pimephales promelas | reverse complement strand
CAGCCGATGGTGAGGTCCGGGCTTTACAGCCCCTACTTCATTGTCCCCAAGAAAGACCGGTGGGTTACGACCGATCCTGGACCTGCGCATTTTGACCGTTCTCTCCATCGACTACCGTTCAAAATGCTCACGGCCAAACGCATTTTCGAATGTGTTCGGTATCAGGATTGGTTTGCAGCGATCGACCTGAAGGACGCGTACTTCCATGTCTCCATTCTCCCTCGACACAGACCGTTTCTTCGGTTTGCCTTCGAGGGCCAGGCATACCAGTACGCCGTTCTCCCATTCGGGTTAGCTCTGTCCCCTCGCGTCTTCACGAAGATCGTCGAGGCAGCCCTTGTTCCCCTTCGCGAACACGGGGTTCGCATCCTGAACTATCTCGACGACTGCTGTTACTAGCACACTCTCGAGCTCAGGTTTGCGAACACAGAGACCTGGTGCTACGGCACCTAGCCCGTCTGGGCCTTCGGGTCAACCCGGGAAAAGAGCAAACTTTGCCCCGTGCAGAGGATCTCTTTTCTCGGCATGGAGATAGACTCGGTCGCCATGTCCGCGCAGCTCACGAACGAGCGCGCGCACTCACTGCTGGCTTGTCTTCGACAGTTCGAGGGCAAGAGTGCGGTTTCCACTGAAACTTTTCAGAGGCTCCTGGGGCATATGGCATCCGCGGCCGCGGCAACGCCGCTCGGTTTGCTTCATATGAGACCGCTTCAGCTGTGGCTTCGCGATCGAGTCCCGAGGTGGCATGGCATCGCGGCTCGCTCCGAGTTCCAGTGACTCCGACGTGCCGCCGATCCTTCTTCCCGTGGTCGAACCTCAGCTTTTTACGGACAGGGTCCCTATTCAGCGAGTTTCCAGGCATCTCGTTGTCTCCACGGATGCGTCTACCACGGGTTGGGGTGCCATGTGCAATGGGCATGCAGCCGCCGGTTCCTGGACAGGAGCCCAGCGCCTCATGCACATCAATTGCCTCGAGCTGTTGGCAGTACGGCTCGCCCGGCACCGCTTCCGAGCGTGCTCTAGGGCCAGCATGTGCTTGTCCGCTCAGACAACACTACGGCAGTAGCGTACATCAACCACCAGGGGGGTCTACGCTCGCGCCGGTTGTCGCAGCTCGCCCGCCACCTCTTGATATGGAGTCAGAAGCACCTGAGGTCCCTTCGTGCAGTTACATTCCTGGAGACCGGAACGGGCAGCCGACGAGCTGTCCCGGGCCCGTCCCATCTCCGGCGAATGGCGACTCCATCCCCAGTCGGTCCAGCTGATTTGGGACCAGTTCGGGAGGCACAGTTAGACCTGTTCGCCTCTCGGGACTCGTCCCACTGCGCCCAGTTTTATTCTCTGACCCGCGGCTCTCTCGGCTCGGATGCGCTGGCGCACAGCTGGCCACGGGGCCCACGCAAGTGTGCGTTCCCCCAGTGAGCCTCCTTGCACGGGTGTTGTGCAAGATCAAGGAGGACGAGGAGCAGGTCTTGCTGGTAGCCCCCTACTGGCCCACCAAGACGTGGTTCTCCGAACTCTTGCTCCTCGCGACAGCACCTCCTTGGCCTATTCCTCTGAGACCGGACCTACTCTCTCAGAGACGGGGCACTCTGTGGCACCCTCGTCCCGATCTTGGAGGCTGCACGTGTGGCTCCAGGACGGGACGAGGCAGGTTTGAGTTCGCTGCCACCTGCGGTGGCGGCAACCATCACTTCCGCAAGAGCGTCGTCCACGTGACACCTTTATGCGTTGAAGTGAAACCTCTTCGTCAATTGGTGTTCTTCTCGCTGAGAAGACCCCCGGAGATGTTCGATCGGAGTCATGCTTCCTTCCTGCAAGAGGGTTGGAGCGCAGGCTGTCGCCCTCCACCCTTTGGATTTATGTCGCGGCCATTGCCGCGTCTCATGATGCAGTGAAAGGTAAGTCTATGGGAAGCATGACCTGGTCATCAGGTTCCTGAGGGGAGTGAGGGGGCTAAATCCGCCTCCCTCCCCTCCTGCCCTCTGGGGACCTCTCAGTAGACCTGGGTGCTCTGCAGAGGCCTCCCCTGGAGCCTTTGCAGTCGGTAGAGTTTTTGCCCTGTCCTATGTGACAGCACTCCTGATTGCATTGGTATCCATCAGGAGAGTAAGGGACCTGCACGCACTCTCTGTTGACGAAGTGTGCCTGGAGTTCGGGCCGGCTTACTCTCACGTATTCCTGAGACCCCGGCCTGGATATATGCCCAAGGTTCCTACCACTCCCCTCGGGACCTGGTGGTGAACCTGCAAGCGCTGCCCCTGGAGGAGGCAGACCCAGCCTTGGCACTGCTCTGTCCGGTACGTGCTCTCCGCACCTATGTCGACAGAACGCAGTGTTTCAGGACCTCAGACCAGCTCTTTGTCTGTCATGGGGGGAGCCAGAAGGGAAGGGCTCTCTCAAAGCAACGGCTGTCCCACTGGATAGTGGATGCCATTGCTTTGTCTTACCAGCAGCAAGGCCTTCCGTGCCCCCTTGGTGTGACGGCCCATTCCACTCGGAGTGTAGCCTCCTCTTGGGCTTTAGCGCACGGCGCCTCGCTAACAGACATCTGCAGAGCTGCAGGCTGGGCGACACCCAACACCTTCGCCAGATTCTATAATCTGCGAATTGAGCCGGTATCCTCTCACGTACTCGTTTCGGCCAGTTCTGGATCCGCTCAGGTGTCTTCGCTTGCTCGCCACTCCACTCCCCGGACTGGATAAGTGCGATATTTCCTCAGTTCTTCCATTGAAGTCTTGAGTCCTCCAGCACCGACGATGCGGGCACCACTGCGTTGCTCTGGATGCTAGCTAGGTGCCTCCATGCGCACGGTTCCCCATGGTAACCGTCTCATGTGTATTATCCACTGTAAGCCTCTCTGAGCATGTGTCTTCCCTTGGCAAGCCATCTGCCACCCCTGGAGTTTAAATCAGTAGCCACCTGCGGTTGGTACTCCAGTGTTCCATATGTGTCCCTATGTGGCCATATGTGTATTCTAAGTCCTCCCTTTGGTAGGCAGCTGGTAGCATGTCCCCTTCGGGATATGTTTCCCAGTGTACCTTGGTAATCCTGTGTCAAAGTCGGATCCCCAAAAAAAAAAAAAAAAAAAAAAGAGGGGGTTCAGTCTTTCGCAGGGCACTGGAAGACAGCTTGAAGATGGCGTGATGGCACAGACCCCCAATCTCCGTCACTTCTGACGTAACTCGAAGTGACTACGATAGGGAACGTCTCGGTTACGTATGTAACCCTCGTTCCCTGAGTAGGGAACGGAGACGTTACGTCTCCCTGCCATTTCTGCTGTATCGCTGGGTAGAGCCGAGTTCAGTCTTGGCTCCTCAGCGAAGACATACTGCGGTTGCGTTCACTTCCTCCTTTTATACTCACGGAGTAGGGCGGAGTACGCTATGCAAATTTCCGCAGCCCCAAGGCATTGCATGCCATTGGCTCGTGTTTTAATACTCGAAGAGGATTGGCTTTCTATGCGAAACCCCCAATCTCCGTCACTTCTGACGTAACGTCTCCGTTCCCTACTCAGGGAACGAGGGTTACATACGTAACCGAGACGTTTTTGCTCGCAGTTCTTCTGACACGTATCTCTTGTGGGAGAGGGGCTAGTAGTGTGTTTTCATTGGATACTGAGTTTTTGATTGACAGCATCTTCTTGACCTGGAAGTGAAGACATCAGTGTTGTGTTTACATGTGTGGATGTGAGCATCTTTAATGTTTTTTTTAAATGTGCTTTATAAATAAACTGAAACTAATGTAATAGTCGAAATACAGTGGATTATGAACTCGCCAAAACGGAAAGGAAAGCCCAACTGGACGCATGATCAGTTACTGCTGCTGGACCAGTTGGTGCTCAGACTGATCTCATGAAGTAGCGTGTGTATGACACGCCAATTCGTATTTCCATTTTCCATTCGTATTGCTATCAACACGCATAATCGCTTTTCAGCGTGTTTATGAACGCCATTGACTTAACGTTATTACTGGATATATAAATATATGACTTACCTCAACCCCGTCCGTGAACCTAACCGTCACTGGGGTTAATGGCATTTATGAGTCTTCCCTCACCATCCTAGGAAAAAAAAAAGATCGCTCCCCAGATGTAGATGTACATTTTGCTTCGTTTCGCTCGGACATTTGACGGCGTGTACAGACACTTGGAATCACTCGGACGTTAATGGCGTAGACATACACACATACACGCGGATAGCTCAAAATGCGTAGATATAACACGCCACTTGACTCGAAAGTGGCGTGTATGTTTACGCAAAAGTCATGATGTCATGTTGCGGTGCGGAATAAATAAATAAATAAAAATAAAAGGGAAATTCGGTACTGGGATATCAAGCAAAACTAAGCATGAGACATGGTAGAGAATTTGTTTGCAAATCAATGCAGCATTCCTGCTTGTGTCGTGGACCCTGGGCAACTGCGAGAGGAGGTGGTATGCGCTACAATCCTTGTGAATACATTGTCTTAGTGAATTTGGAATCCTCTTGACTTCTTTTAAGCTGTCCCAGACTTAGGTGCTACTTTTAGGGTTAAAATGCTTCGTGAATTACTTTAGTAAAAAAATTAGGAGTCCTAAAGTTAGGAGTGACACATCCATTATTTTTAGGATTTGCTCCTAAATTCGCCAGTTAGGAGCTACTTTTAGCCTTAAAATTCTTTGTGAATACAGCCCCTGACCTACTTACAATATAGAGTCAAAGGAGAAGCATAGCGAATTCTTGGAAAAATAAATAATAACGATTTAAAGGGGAAAACAAATTAAGATATTTGGTAACCGCACTTATGGCATTTATTCATCTTTGTTCATTTTAATTTAATCATTTACTAATACGTTATTAAAATCTTGTTAACATTAGGTAATGCACTGTGAACTAACATGAACACAATGAAATATTTTTAATAAATACAGTAACAAATGTAGGCTATTGATCATGGTTAGCTTAATTGTGTTAGTTAATATATTAACTAATGAACCTTAATGTAAAGTATTACCAGATATTTACTTGCTATCTTTACTCAAGGCATGGTGGGAATGCACACATAGGCCTACTGTATATGTGTCTGGACATTTGTCTGGATATGTTGTAGAAAGCACCTTTGGAATGTGAGCAAGAGGGCGTATTTGATTGTAATGAAGTTGATAGGGACTGAGGCATTTTGTTTTGCTCGATAAAAAACAAGTCGGACCAGAAGGGTTACTTTTTTTTTTCTCAAACATTTGCTTTTCCTTTCCTTTTTGTTGATAATTTTTGGTTGGATTCATGAATCTAATTAGATATAAATGGAAAGATATTCTGTTTTTGCTGAGTCGTTCATTCAAGAGTGTTTGTAGGTTATCTAACACCTTATAAACTGACTGAAGACCTTCTTGACCTGACCAAGAGTCCAACAGAGCAGGGGAATGAGAAGGCTGGGCTCAAAGAGAGAGAAAACAAGAAACTGAGAGAAAGAAAAAAAGCATATGATTTAGGGGAGGAGTTTACATACTTCCTTCAGCAAAAGCTCAAAACTTGTGCCACAAGGACATACACACACACGCTAGCACACACAACACACACACACACACAAACCCTATGCCGTACATGAGTTTTACGTACAATAATGGTTAGTGTTAGTCAGTTTAAAAGGAACTTTTTGCCAACTCCATAGAGCACACACTGACAGATCTATGAGGAACGAACACACAGCCGGGAGTCAGCAGGACAGAGGTACGCTCTCTCTCAGAAACTAATCTGTGTATGAGTGACTGTGTACTCAGTTGAAATTGCTGTTTATATATTTCAAGGTTTGAACTGAAGTAGGACAAGTGTTTGAATAGTTGGTTATACTTACTTTTTAGCTAACCAAAGGCTCTTGGTTGTCTCTACCTATTATTTGTGTTGTATATTTGTAATATGCAAATCTGTCTCTTAAAATGTAGATTTATTTCTCTAACAATATACCAGTTTTTTTCACTAACTAGGTTTTAAAAACTTGTTTTTCGCCCAGTTTAATAGTACCAGCATGCATGTGCTGTGACATTCTAAACTTAGAATCTAAACCCTTTACTCGGGTTACAAATCTACCCCGTTTTTTTCACTGACATCCACACATTGAACCAGTAACACAGGGAGACACAACTAACTACACTGTCCAAGGCGCATGGTACCATTCAACGTTTTTGTTGTAGCTTAAAATGCTGATGATAGTAATGCAAAACTTAAGATAGTAATAATGTTAACTGAAAATTTCCATAAAAAGAAATGTCTTTAGAAAATAACCCCCTTAGAACAGCTGAACACGTGATTATGGTTTTGGAAAAGCCTTACATTTTTTTGTTAAGGCCACAGAGAGATGCTCTATGAGAGTTGAGGAGGTATGCTGAGAAATTCCTCCGGGCTGTTTACAGCTGACTCTGCTCACAAGATTCAATTAGAATCTGACTGGGTTCTCTCTTTATAAAACAATAATAACATGATAAAGATTATTTTCTATAGCTAAGTACACTCCTTGTTTAGCCCAGGGACAGAGACAGTAGTGATGACAGGGAGACACATTCAATCCAATTGAGACACATTAACAAAGTCTAACAAAGATTTATCATTATGGTTTGAGTAGCCATATGTCAAAACCAGCACTGTTAAATATTTATTTGGTTATCTTTCCTTTAAAAATGAACAATGTCTTAAAATCTACACTAATGCTAGATATTTGCAATGGAAGAAATGGCAGAAAATAGGGGAGCGCGGAGCACAACGTAACGCGGGGCTAGTTGTAACATACTTGTTTTAAATACTTCCACACATGCTAGCATGACAAAACTTGATGTATTTACTAGTTGCCATTTCGACACCAGAGAAAAAAAATTGCACCAAAATTCCAAAATCTTTGTTAGATATCACTGGACATTTATTTAACCATAGCAATAGTACATATCTTACTTAAAGCAGCATTAGGTAACTTTTGAAATTTTGCTCTCGGGGTCCCCCTACAGTAGGGAAACAGTATTGTACTCTGTACACCAGGGAATACACACATGCATTTGTTGACAAGCGATACCCTGAACTCTGCAGAAGGCGTGAGTCCAGAGTTGCGTGTGAAATGTCTTCATCCCAGGTACATCATTATAATTTTTTTTTCAAACGCCAAAAGATTGCGTAGCTCACGTTTACAAGTCAGCGTCTTTATAGTAGCCTACTGGCTACTGCTTTACATAATGGATATGCTAATTCAATTCAATTTTTGTGTGGTCAACTTGGTCTCATCCCAAGACGTCATATAACTGACGTTTTGGGACGTCTTTTGACCATACGTCAATATTCGCCTTTTTAGGGCCCCCTTAAACGTCGGTAGATGAGGTTATGGGATCCTAACTCTACCCCAGACCTAAACTTAACCCTAAACCTAACCCGTCACCTAACTGACGTTAAAGGTAAAGCGTCAGTTGTATGACGGCCCGGGATCGCCATCTACCGACGTTTAAGGGGGCCCTAAAAAGGCGGATATTGACGTACGGTCAAAAAACGTCCAAAGACGTCAGTTATATGACTTTTTGGGATGAGACTGTGTTAGTGTGGTAGGTAATGCCACTATCATCAGTCTGTTATGTTGTGACAATAAAAGAAACAAGTTTCTTTTTTAAAATGCATTATCTTATTATTTTAGTTAAAACTCATAAACAACTACAAATAACTAATGTTTGGGAAATCTGTTAATGTTTTGTTGCAAGTTTCTGAAATAAATAAAAAATGTGTAAAAAAAAATATCGACCGATATATCGGAATATCGGATTTTAAAACCAACAAATATTTGTATCGGTATCGGCCTTCAAAATCCTTTATCAGTCGGGCTCTAGTTAGAATGGTCAACCTGTAACTGTCAGCCCTAACATCTAAGACAAAAGATGAAAGTTTTAATTAGTACTACTAAATAAAGAAAATGCTGTGAGCAATGCTTATTAATTCACTGGGTCTTTGGCCCTGTATGCCAGGGCTGTGAGAATACTGCCGCTCTCCCTTTCCAGAATAACCCCTGGCACAGAGAGGCACTGACCAGCCCACACAAACATGCCTGCATTGCTTCAGAGTGCTTCCCTCATTTACGGAGTGGACGCAGAGAGGAAAGGGGAGTGAACAAAATAGATGGAAGTTAGAAATGAGCAGTAGAGAGAGTGAGGTTTATCCACAAGAGGAAAATGGACAGGAAGAGAGAGAGAGAGTGACTCCATCGATAATAACTGGATCTACTGTCGAGCGGGCACTATTGAACCCGTGTTTGAAGCTGGCTGTGTACATCATGGCATGCTGCAGATGCTGTCCAATTCCATGCCTCAAAAACTGCTTTTCGTTTTCAGGTTGGTCCCACCCTGGCTTGATTTTTGCAATGAGAAGAGTAACTTTCACAGGGAGACATCACAGTGTTTCTGTCAATCATGGGTAATAGATTTACCCATGAAGGTAATGCAGATGGTGTACTTCCCTTAGTTGGCAGTTTCTGTGCCTTGTTTGTGCGCAATGCTGTGATTGCCTATTGCTATTGTTGTTGTGTGTGTTACTGGTATATTGTTTTGCTGCTTGTGTGATTTTAGTTATATATTTTAGATTTACAAGCATCTGTTGACTAATAACTAGCAAATTCTCTCTTTTTTTGACGATTGTACAAATTTGACAACCCATAAGGATTTTTTATATTTCTTCTCATGTCAAGTTTAGGCTGATTCTATATGGGCTAATGATGTTTTGCTATGTTTGTCACTGACTGTTTGCATGTGCACATTCCCCGTCTTAGATTTTGGTCTGTGTTTTGCACGTTTTCATTATTCGAATGCTGTTATTTTGTCTTCAATCGATCGTGTCGGTTTGATTAGGCATATACCCTAAAGGCTTCAGCTTGTCATTTAGCTAATTTAATAACACTCCCCTAAACATCACCCTCCCTTTCAATAGCGATATCGCCCGCTGAGCTCGATGCCTTATGGAATGACCCTCCATACAGTTTAGCTGCTGTCAGTGAGCTCTTTCCACCCAATGACGTCATGACTGCTGGTAAGAGGATTTCTTGAGTCAAGCACAAGTGTGTCAGCAATGTTTGAATTTAATTATAAAAGAACCCATGGCACAGAGATTTTTTTTAATAAATGATGTTAAGCAACTATTTGGAATATTCTCTCTTTTCAATGCACAAATCTGGGAAGGTCATACCCATCTGGAGATGAGGAAGAGGCTGTTATTTAAGTCACCTGGGTCTGGCTGATATTTATAGAGTCATTATGATATGACTTGCACTTCCTGTTTATGTCCACAACTTAATGTGCTTGTAAATAGAAACACAGCTCTGATATTTTTATATACATGCAAATTAGCACCAACTGGTATCATAGAACGAGGAACTACAGTATGCATAGCCGCCAACTTTTGAGTTAAGGGGGGGGGGCATAGGTAGATCTAAAGATAAAATCATCTTTCTGGCATTTGACCGACCGGGTTGACACTTACTGCATCTGTTGACACGTGAAACCAATCAAATGAGTGTGTCTCACGCCCAATGCGTGAGAGTTGGCAGCTCTGCTGATAACCATTCATATTCAAACGTGGGAAGTGCATAACTTCAGACAGAGGGAACCTTCTTGTCCTTAATTATTCACCAATAAACAGGGCATCACTCTTATCACTCTTCAGTCATTCAGTGTTACTTTTCTGTAAATTTACTGATTAACCATAAACAGTCATAATTCTGATGTGCTATTAAAGTTCACGGAACTACACACCAACTTCAATTGAATTCTTTAAAGCTGTGTTGACCCCAGTTTCCTTTGTTTTGGAATTGGAGATGAGGAAGTGGAGGATGAGGCCGAGGTGGAGGCAGAAGGCAGAAGCAGAGAGATTTACTGGAAGAGGAAGGAAACATTCAGCGGAAGCAGCACAGTATCTTCAGCAGGAGAACGCTTTTCTCCAGGTATCAGCAGAATGGATCACTGTGTCCTCTGCATTGAAATAATGGCCTCCATTTCCATAATGGCCTTTAATGGCTACACGTCTTAAGAATACTCTCACAACTAATGCCAGACGCTTTCTGTGTACACTCAACCTATGCCCTAATGGTATGCCTTTAGTGATGTGGTCACTCATAGTGCTGTTCCTGCAAAAAAAAACTGCAACTGGCTTGTTAAGTATACAGTACTCCCGCTGTTATGTTGCATTAATAAATCACACCCAACATCACTACAGCATTCCGGTTGCTGCTAATGTAACTAATCGTAAATCTTGGTTTCTTTGTGGTGGATATTAACTCCATTCCCTTTTTCTTCTTGGAGATGTTGTTTTGTTGTTTAGTGGGAGACGCCGATCTAGTGTATCACCTGACAGTGAGCTTCAGGAGGCCTTACGTACAAGACTGCGGGTAGTAGAAAGCAACAGTCAGGATGTCGTCCAGCTCTTTAAGGTCAGACAAGGAACATGATCTGGCACCACTGAGGAACTTATTACAATTGATCACACAAGTTATTTCAATTTTCATTGTATTAAGTGATTGTTGATACTATACACACAGGATCTCTCTGCACGACTAGTGTCCGTTCATGCAGAGAAAGACAGCTTTATCATCACCTTTAAGACTGTCGAGGAGATCTGGAAGTTCTCCACTTACCTGGCACTTGGTTAGTATCAGTGAAACTAACATGCTAGTACTACTACAGGTTGCCCAATCCTGTTTCTGGAGATCTACCTACCTGCAGAGTACACACACACATCCAACACACCTTGTCCAAGTGCTCCTGAAGATTTTTATTAGCTGCTTCAGTTGTGTTTGATCTGGATTGGAGCTGAACTTTGCTGGTAGGTACAGCAGATCTCCAGACACAGGATTGGGCAACCCTGTTCTGCAGTATATTTATAATTTCTTGAACTATTGTAGCTTAACAAGTAAAACTATTATATTCTAGGATATGTAGCAAGATGTCTTGAAAACTTTCTATGTGACCAGTCATTCTGGCTGGACCCTGCATTGCTGAGCGATGTTGAGATCTGTGTAACAGTGGATGAAGACCACTTAGCTACTCTTTACTTAGGACTTCTGCTACAGGAAGGTAAGGAGCCTCCACTTGCACTCGACAACATCACCTTTAACCAAACAGTAAACAAACCGTAAATTGAGAAACTGATAAAACAATATGGATTTACACATCTATAGTCTGTTCTAAAGTCCACTATTGAAACATTGCTGCTTAAACGATTCGGAGGTCACATAAGTTGATAACAAGATTGTGTAAAAATGTGACGTGATTACAGTGTTCTCTTGTTTGCAAAGATAGGAGTGTATGCTTTTCATTTTGTAGACTCAACATTTCCTCGAGTTTTGTTACACACAAAATATCTTGCTTCTAAGAATAATTAATACAGATATAATGTTAGCCACCTCATTCGTACCAAAGTCTCCTCTGTTTTTAATTTTAGTATTTGATTATGCCTTCTACTTAAGACAACAATCTAAGGCAGACACAACCATATATATATTAAAAACATTAATTTATGGGACAAACTGTATTCCTTGGAGTTAACTTGTTTATGAATCCACTTCGAAAATTGGAAAAGTATGTTAGGAACCTAACTAAAGAATATAAATCAGGAATAGTTCATGACTAAGGAACGTCTCATTACTGTTTCAGGTACATTCTTTTCTAAGACTTTATACAACAGTGACTGCAAAGAGGAGGAAGAGGAACTGACCTTGACCTACAGGAGGAATGACCTGGTCATGGTGAAAGACATAGGACAAGAGGCCATGTGGGAGGGTACACTGCTGTCCACGGGTCAACATGGTCTAGTCCCTGTTCATGAAATGCAGCCTCTGCCTTATCCATTTTACCAGTGAGTGACACTGAATTTTGAAGCACATGAAATGTGAGGTTTTGTGGGAACAGCTACTTTTGTTCTACACTTGTTCTCATGGAAGAAACATACTATTTAAGATTATCCCTTACAAATACAGACTGTTCTTCCTAGGTGGTTCCTTAAGAAATATCCTGGAAATGCAGGAGGGATTCCAGTTACAGAAGGGCTCTTTGATCATCCTGTAGGTGTGTATCTGGAAACTATTCCTGAAGGTTGCCTTCAAAAGGAATATTCCGGGTTCAGAAAGCTCAGTCGACAGAATGTGAGACATAATGCATATTATCACAAAATTATTTTATCACAAAATATTATTTTAACCCCTTTATTGGGTTACAGTGAGGCACTTACAATGGAAGTTAATTCGCAAATGTTAAAATACTCACTGTTTCAAACTTATACTCTCAAGGCGTAAACAGTATGCATGATGATTTTACTGTGAACATTTTTTTTTAAAATGTAAAGATATAATCCAGTGTACAAGTTTGTTGCCGTGATATTGCAACACCAAAATTACTGTAAAAATGTTCTGAACAGTTTTACAGCTCAAATAATACACTGTTTTATCAGTAGAATTAGTTTTTGCATCTGTTTGTGTTGAAATCAACATTATGTCATAAATTCTGTCAGCCAACTTTAGCTTGTAGGGAATCCATAATATTTGTTTAATTATTAGACATATTAAGTTGTGTGTTACTACAAATCTGCCCTTTCTTTTGGCTTCCCTTTTAGTGGTGGGTACCTGTGTGGCAGTAGTGGACCATTACCCAATGGGTAAAGATGAGCTGCACCTATGCCAGGGAGACATAATCAAGATTGAAGGATTTCTTCTCAATACTCTGAACATGTTTATAGGAAAACACCTCACCAGTGGAGAGATAGGATTTGTTCACAAGGCCCATGTAAAACCCGAGAGTATCGAGCCTCTGTAAGTAAATAGTTCAACTGTATTTATTTATATTCATAGATTCAGAATGTGGCCAAACAAATGACCTTCTCTTTATTTTGTAAAACCATTCATCTAATGTGCTTCTCAACAATACTGACATACCAATTGAAAGCAACCAGCTGGCAAATGCTATTTTATTCTGTTGACCTTTGTTGAATGTGCCTCTCTAGCTGGGGGTGATGAGGGTGTTGGAAGGGGGGCTAGTGGAGTTATGTGATGATGTGATGAAGCGATCCGAATGAGAGTCATGTGGCTGATAATGTTGTCTTTGTTGGCTTTGCACAGCGATGGACAATTGGTCTTTCTGAGTAAGGAGGAAAGGGCAGCCTTATCTAAACTTAACCCTTGCCTTGAGCCCTGTCAGTCTGATGTACTGGCAAATCTATTCTCCACTGACATTAGCACTGTGTACAGATTGGGTAAGAGAGTATGCATTGTCTCTCTGTGAGACCTTTAATATTGTTTACTTCCAATCCATTGAGTACTTCATCCAAAAATGAAATTATGCCAGTTTATTCACCCTCATGTCGAATCACAGAAGAAAGATGTTCATATAGATTGGCAACGACATGAGGGTGAGTATTTGACATAATCTTCATGTTTGGGTGAAATGTCCCTTTTAAGTGGGGACAAATCTGTGCTTTATTTCATCCTGTGTTGATAAAATTACTCTTTCACACTGCAGACAGACTTGATGACTCTGATTTCACTTACATAAGAAACCATCCAATGTCAGGTAAGCCCCTTTTTGAAGTTATGTATAACATGAGGAAATGTTGCTACATACTGTAGATGTTTTTTCACTGCTCTCATACATTACAAGTTCCAGTTGTATAGAATTAACCTATATGAATTAATCATACCTTTAAAATGTTCCTTTTCTTTCCTACTCTACTTCTTTTTCATGACATTATTTTCTATGTACAATCAAAAATTCTGACATTTAAACTTTGTGCAATCAGCAGAGCAGAAAACTACAGTGGATCAACGAAAAAGCACCATTTCTGAAAAGAGTGACGTAACTCCCTACCACTCGTCCCCACGGCAATCATTATATGCCTCCCGGAATCATCTGGACCGGGACTCTGAGATACTCTCTTTCAGCCTGGAAGACACCTTCAGAGAGATGGACGAATATGAGGAAGACCCTCCAAATTTCATGGATGAATGTATCTGGGAGGCTGATGAAGCAGAGAGGTGTGACCCAATCCTGACCCTCCTCAACTTGGAACATTTCCAGGACACTTTACAGACTCTTTACGACCTTTCTTACTCTTTTCTGGACACTTTCTTCAATTGCCTTCCAGAAGACGAGGTGCTTCAACATCTGGAAAACTTACGGGAAGGAGCTAAAAAAGGCAGGATGCTCTGGGCCCACCGGCGAGTCTGCTTCCTCCTTGGTCGGCTATGTGCCAAGAAACTGAAGTTCTCTCAAGCGCGAGTGTACTTTGAGGAAGCTCTAAAAGTCCCTGTAAAGGGTTTTGATGACAAGCCACTTCTAATTGCCCTGTACACTAATCTCACTGCTGTTTACCTCAAACAGAAAATGATGGATAAGCTGCCATCTACGCTGGATAAGGCAAGTGCTCTGATTCTGTGTCTTCCCTGCCACAACTTCTGCTCTGTGGATGAGTTTGAGCTGCTCAAACCAATCATGCGCAAAGCCATAATTGAAAAGGACAAGTACCTAGAGGCTCGGACATGCTACCTCTCTCTCTGTCTCTTTATACGTCTAAGGAAAATAGAGGATGCTTTACCTTTTGTAGAGAGGCTTCAGTTCCTTAGCATGACTTTGTCTGCTGAAGTTGGGAGGCCAACTGCCCCAATTGATCTCAACTGGATGCTGTGCAGGCTTTACCATAAAAAGTATTTGCCCTACCTCACACTAGCTTCTTTAAGTTTAGATTCGGGGCAAGAGCATTCCTTGGATGATGCATTCCAGAAAATTGAACTCTTTATCAGAAACTCAGCCAGGCTTAATCCTCACTGGAAGGAAAGCAATTCTGTGCTTCCCACACAGGTGGTGGTTTACCTTCAGCAGGCCTTGTCCATAGCTAGTCAAGGAGAAGACCCAAGGACTCAAAGGGACCTGTGCCTGTGCCTAGCAAGTGTTTACCAACAGCATGGAGCTCTAGAGAAGGCTGTGCCCTTTGCCCAACAGGCAGCACAAACTGGTAGTCAAATTAATGAGGAGGAGGGCTTCGAGGCATCCATTCTGCTGGCCTGGCTCTTGGTCCTAACGGAAGAACCCGTACAAGCTCAGAACACTCTGCACCCGCTGCTCAAGTCTTTGAATGAAACCGACAGTCCGACACAGCTTGGTGTAGTCTATAATCTCCTAGCCCTATGCCTCCGCAAACAGGGCAGAGTTCAGGAGGCAGCAAGAAACGTTTATTGCGCTCTGCAGATCTCCCGAGAGAATGGAAACAAGCGTAATGAAGCACTAGCTCTGGCTAACTTGGGTTGCTTGTCTCTATCTCTAGGGGCTTCGGGCCTAGCAGAGTGTTTCTTGCTCAGTTCACTGCACTTATTCCAGTTTCTCTCAGAGAGTCCCACAGATCAGGAGCATGTCCAGGCTCTTCTCTGGCTGGGCAGGAGCTACAAGGATAGAGGAGGGAGTCAAGAGGTCAGAATATGCTTCGAGATGGGCCTCCTGATTGCTATTAGTGCCAAAAATCTACACAGTAAGTGTTCAAGACTTTATGTTTTAGAAATAAAGCACCAATTTCCAATCAAAACATTTCACGAAATGAAGATTGCTAGGTTTCAAAATATGAAAAAATATAAACATATTGTTCAAAATCTAGAACACTTTCTTTTTGTCAAACATGTTCATAATATGATGAACTACACTACACGGGTTATTCTACTTGCTCCAGTTATTCTACTAACCACAAAAACGCCCACAAGTCCAATTCGTTAAATTAATTATATAAACAAAGAAAATTCTCACATGTGAAATTAGTATAAAAAAAAAAAAACAGCATAATTTATTTGCAGATGCCATTTGGTTTAAAATTGTATAAGTAATGCAATGATATTCCGATTTTTTTTTTTTTTACCCAAGTGTCAAAGTGTCTAAATACTTTAACCTAAATTTACACTTAATAAAAAGTCACCTACATTTTTTAAACCTTCTGTCACAAACCTAATGTCGAAATGAACAGAGAATTAATGTTATGCCGGTATTTCATTTATAGAATAATAACACAATTCCTTCCAAATGCAGGTCAAATGGTGGTGGCAAAAGTTCTAAGTCGCCATTACGCAGACTTGCTGCTGTATGGACAGTGTATTGTTTACTATGAGCACTGTGTGGGACTGTGCAGAACACTAAAGAATAAACAGCTAGAAGGAGAGTTCCTGGAACTCCTCAGCAACCTCTATCTCTCTCTCAACACTGAGAAGTAAGCGCTACTGTAATCTGCACATACTACATAACATAGTACCATTGTCAATACTTTGAAACTTGATCCATTTGAAACAAATTAATTGGTAAAGTCAAAAGTAATTGTTTTATAAAAAATCACTGCAGGTCATCGAGGAAGTCACTTGATTACTCAAAGCAAAGCTTAAGGATCTCCATAGACCTGGGGAAAAGACTGGAAGAGTCAGAGACATGGCTGCAAGTGGGCCGTATCTATTATTTGATCCATGAAGATGAACTGGCTGACATGTACCTGCAGGTAAGTCAAAGGATCAAAGTAGGGTATTTCAAAAGGAGTTAGTTATTTTGCATATCCACTTGGAAAAATATCCCGCCATTAAGGCTATTACTTTTTTTAGTCTGGTCATTTCTAAAAAGAAACTTATTGCCATGTCATATACATGCATGTTTTTATGAGCTGCTGTGATAACTTCTTTTGCCATAAACAAATTTTTACAGGCAGCAGTAAAGACAGCCCTGAGGATGAATGACCCATGCTTTGCTATGAGCATTTATGAGGAAGCAGGAGATGTGTTTTTCAAAGGACACAGAAACCAACTGGCTGCCCTACCTTTTTACAGGGTAGGTTTCACTATCAGTTCCCAATAGATGTTACCAAAACAATGGTTAGAAGATATACCATGTGACTAAGCATGGATTCCTACATCTTCTAAATCTATCGGCTGTTTTTCTTTTCTTTTTTTTTTTTTTTAAAAAGGATGGAAGTTTGCCATTTGCACGCAGCATTAAAGATGTGGACTCCGAATTCAGGCTTTTGAACAAACTTACAGAGCTCCTGATGAAGCAGAAACACTACGAGGAAGCACTGCAGTATGCTACACTTGCAGTGCAGGTCAGCACCGCAACTGGTAAGACCTTTACATGCATCTATTCCTAAAAAGCCATGGAACCATGGAAATGAAAGTCAATTATTCACTATTCAGAAACTTCTGACTATGGGAAGAAAGAAAGAAAGAAAGAAAGAAAGAAAGAAAGAAAGAAAGAAAGAAAGAAAGAAAGAAAGAAAGAAAGAAAGAAAGAAAGAAAGAAAGAAAGAAAGAAAGAAAGAAAGAAAGAAAGAAAGAAAGAAAGAAAGAAAGAAAGAAAGAAAGAAAGAAAGAAAGAAAGAAAGAAAGAAAGAAAGAAAGAAAGAAAGAAAGAAAGAAAGAAAGAAAGAAAGAAAGAAAGAAAGCTTTTTGTGAAATTCAGTTTGATTAGGTCTTTTGCTTGTCTTTAGTCTTAACCTGTGTTGCCCCCTCCTGGAGACATATGTCCTTTACAGCATAAAACATTTGAAGAATATTCATAATACATTAAAAAGGTTAATTCACCTAAAAATGAATTTTCTGTCATTAATCACTCATTAATCATAATGAAATACGAGATCTGACCCCCCTATAGCCAGCAACTTCATAACCACTTTCAATGCCGTAAAAGAGGTAGTAAAGAGATTGTTAAAATAGTTCATGTGACAGTGGTTGTTCAACCTTAATGTTATATAGAAATATTTTAATTTGTTTTGCGAAGATGAACAAAGGTCTTACGGGTTTGGAACGGCATGAGGGTGAGTGATTAATGACAGAAATTTCATTTTTGGGTGAACTATCCCTTTAAGCCAACATGAAATCTAAACAGAAAGTTTAGTAAATTAAATTATTACAGTAAATTGAAAGAAAGAAAGAAAGAAAGAAAGAAAGAAAGAAAGAAAGAAAGAAAGAAAGAAAGAAAGAAAGAAAGAAAGAAAGAAAGAAAGAAAGAAAGAAAGAAAGAAAATACATCTCTCAATACAACTAAAATCAAATTTCTTTGAAATTAATGCACCCTGCAACTGTCAAATTCTTATTGGTTGATCATTTTGGTTGTTCACTGGTGTTTCTTGTTAATCATTAGTCTTGGTGTATAAATAGCCCTCATGTTTCCATTGTATCTTGTCTAGTTTTGTTTGCATAACTTCTGTTGGTGAGTCTATCAAGTCAAAATCACGTTTTTCGTGTCCCTGCCGGTGTTAGGGCTAGGCAAATGAAGCCTCATGAAGCACTGAGGGTTTCCCCTGAATGTTTCAGGAAAAAATTCAAAGCATTAAGTGAAAACAGCACAATCTTGTGGCAGATCAGATTTATAGCAGCCATGTTTATGAGCAGTTAATTAATTTCTTTTATCAATTAAGCACAAATAAAATTTCGCCACTAACCAAATGTGTTTCATTCTCAAAACGCCAGTGTTTACGGCATTTAAGCCGCAGGCCATCCATAGTGCGCCGTTATTTGTGGCGCTTCTGTCTGACAAAGGCGGTGTAAAAAGCGGCATTTTGTATAATATTATAATCAGCCCCACCCTTTTTTTCAAAGTTCAGCCCATCTAATGAAGTAGATGGAAAGACATGTAGTAGATTGTCGACCTGAATGGCGGTCCATCTTAAGGGTTCTGTTTTTGGACTGTTATCCTGTCATATTTTTATTTCTTTATTGGCCACGTGCATCCCCCTTTTTCCTTTATCATATGTGGGTATATAGTATGATTTTAGCCTGGTTAGCCATTTAGCCATTCATGTCTGTGAAATACATTAGATTACCCAGCAAACTTACTAGCTGTGTTCATGGTCATGGAAAGTCTACTTGTTTATTCTGATGCCATATTATAATATACAATTATATGATGGGTTATTATTTTTTTGTTTTGTTTGTTTTTGTAAAACTAAACTATTGATTTTCTGTAGAATCAGTGTCAGAATTTCTAAGGGGCTATAGATGGAAAATGTAATGGTCATTTTTTTGCCAACATTTTTATAATTTTCTGTTAACCATAAAGCATAACACAATACAATGCCTCTGGAAAAATACACGGGAAGACTGTAAATATATTACCATATTATAATCGTATAGCTAATACATGCCCTATGTTTATGGACTGTAAATAATAAAGAGTTGTGAGGTGCCTGCATTTCCATTATTTCCATAATCTCCCGCTTCGCTTCACGTTGTGCCTAACAACGCCTTTTAGCCGTTACTTATTCACAATACAGCACAGCCTCTTGTACCTTATTGCTTGCTTAAAGTTACAAAAGTTACTCAGAAAATGACGGCGATTTTGATTTGTAAAAGCCGTAATTTGCGTTGTCTTTTCGTCTTAAACGCAGCGTTTTGAGAATGAAACATGTTTAGTTAGTGGCGAAATTTGACCCTTTTGGCGTTCCATATGTTCGACATCGGCTGCGGCTGGATGTAACCGATCGGCGAGAGTTGCTGCGTGTAGCCGGGCAGGAGCTGCAAACGGAGACGTGAAGTCGGACACTTTCTGGTTCCTGTAGTGTCCATGCCGGTGTCCGTGGCGGTGTGCCCATGTTGGTGTTGGTGCCGATGTATCCGTGCCGGTGTTACAAAGCATAAAGCAGTTTTTTGAAATTTGTATATGTTGTGTATGTAATGTGTATATTTGTTCTTATCTTACAAAGACATTAGTTTGGCTGTAATGCTGTAAAAATTTTAAGTGCTCTAATGATTTGGATAGCTTGTGCTTATCCCACTGCAGCTGCTCAGCCATTTATTTAATAATTTAAAACTATCTTTTCATACATAATTATGTGTGTGATGGTAGTTAGCTAAAACTGGGGTTCCATTATTTTCTAACTGAAAGAAAAAAGTAACCTGACATTGTTTTGATGTGTATTTGTTACAGATGTTACTTTGAATGAGAGAGTGTCCTTCCATCGTCTTGCATCAGTGTACTTCTCTCTAGGGAAGTATGAGATGGCTGAGAACTATTACCTGAAGTCTCTTTCACTCTGCCCCACTGCATTTGAACATGATATTGAACTTCGGTACTATGTTAAAGTATACTGCAGACTGGCTGATCTGACCCTATACAGATTAAAGGTGAGACTCTTGTAATGTGTAACATTTTATATGCATTCCAGATGAAATGTTTTGATTGTAAGATAAGCAATGTACATGTTTTCATACATAGAAATTATTAAAAAGATTTAACCAGTCTAGACAAGCATGCTTGTTTAAAATCTGCTTATGAACGTTTTACGCCGAAATAACATTCACCAATTTTTTGGTTGTGTATTATGCAAATTACTAGCTGCATTTACATCTGAGAATAATTGTTATGCATTTAAAAAAAGATTGTTTTATATATTATTTTGTGAAAATGTTTTTGCCTATATAAACTATTAGTGAATAAAGCCAAAAGTATCTATAAAAAGAATTTTAACAGTAACGGTGTATGCATTTTATGAAGAATGTAAATGTTTATTGCTATTTATGCTTTAGGATGCATTTGATGCCATTGGTTACTACCATTTAGCATTGGCAGCTGCTCTTGAGGACAAAGAAAGCCTAAGCACACTGTACATAATCTACATGAAGCTTGCAGAGATCCATGCCAACTATATGCCTGATGCCGAACTGTGTATGAACTACATGGACAGAGCGCAAAGTCTGAGGAGGGAACTGGCAGGGGACACAGAGGAAACACATCAAGACCTGGTTGAGACAGCATCTGACAATCAAACCAACGCTGGTCGGTCAGACTCCAGCAGTGGCACTAGTACTCTCACAGAGTCCAGCATGACTGACACCGGCCACACAATCGATGCCCTGAAAGAGTCTGAGCTCATATTCTCTAACTTAAGTCACAAAGAAGTCACAGGCACTAACATTTCTGAGGAAACAGACTTAGGGCCTGCTGACAATATCAATCCAGAGACTACCTGTCCGGATAAAAATCACATTCACGAAAGGAGAATGAAGGAGGGCTTGACTATTATGTTGTAATTGCTATGTCCATGCTATAACTCTGAAATTTGTTTTTTAAATCAAATGTTAAATGTTTAAGATGAAGATCATATAATATATTTTCTATCAGTAACAAATTTGATTAATTGTAAATATGTATTTGTATATTTGTAAATATTTTTTTTTTTTTTTACTTTTAAAACGAAAACGATTAGTCTACTTAATTAAAACTCAATAAATTCTTTCAACGTCCATGGACACAGTAGACTACATGGTTCCATAGCATGCTCACTATAAAGCACTCATTGTACCTAAACTAGAACTGGCTTTATGTTCGATTATCAGGCCTGGTATGTAGCCTACTATAAATTGTGAAGTCGTTCATGGGTAAATTAACTTAATTCAAAGAACATCTTAAACGTCAAATCTAACTATTAAACATCATCTTGATTTTTAACCACAAACGATATAGGATAGGCTACAGTTCATTCATTTGCCACAGCAAAGGCCCATCAATGTTTTCATAGACATGTTACGACATCAAAAACAGTTTACTGTGCTCACTATTCTTTTGCCTTTCATAACGTGGGCTACGTTATCCTCAAAAATGTAAGCTACTACTCAAACATTTTGCGTTATTATCCTCCACTAGAGGGAGATATTGGCTTTGTGAATGGTGATTTAATCACTTTACGACGAGAAAGCTGCATTACCACAGAAAGTCTAAATGGGATTTTACCAACTGAGCCGTTGATGTAAGTAGTATCCTTCGTATATATTTTAATTTGACGCTCTTAAATTTATGTGAGAATAACATGGTTATTAGGCCTCTACAGTTATTTTATAAAATCACCATGTGCCATAAGGTGTTAGGCTATACTATCTTTCACAAAATTACAAATTAGTCTATTTATTTTACAACGATGATTATTCACCTTCCTCATGGACGCGGAAGTTCCCCATACCGGAAGCCTGAATGTGCTGGTGTGTTTTAATTTAGCTTCTAATAATTCGAAACTTTGTTTTCCTAAGTGGCAGTGGGCTATAAGGAAATAGTGTGTGTTATTGATGTAGTGGTGTGTGTGTGTGTGTGTGTGTGTGTGTCATATTAAGATGTGTTATCATTTAAAATGTGACCTGAAACATACTTGATAATGTAAGCGTGGGTCCCAAATTGCACTGAAACCTAATTATTTTAGAAGCATATTTATTCAAAGGTCTTTCATGAAGTTACAGGAAACATCCAGTTTGCCTTTTCCCATTTAATTGAAGGCATAATTTGTATCCAAAATGAGCACACGGCTATACTCCCTCTGGTAAATATTGTGTGCTATGTGTAGCTATGTTTTGCTACTATTTTAGCTAACAAATAATGTATTCCAGTCACAAAGAGAGGACTAAAAGCTTTCTGATGGGACTTGGTTAAACAGTGCTTTTCATCAGGTTTTAAATTAATATGAGTATAGTCTCTGGTATTATGTTCTTAATGAATTTCTGTGCTTTCTCTTACTGTAATGCATGTAAGGCCCAACTCTCTCAGCAATTGTTTTAGTGGCTGGGAGTGGGATCATTCTGATCTGGCACATATAACATGCAGAGTGAGTTGGTGCAGTAAAAGGCTGAATTGCGTGCTGTGTGCCAGCATCAACCTTCACAGATGCTGCAGCTCTTTTTTTTTTTTTTTTTTTTTTCGGGAATATGTATCTTATGTTCATGGAGGCTGATAAGATAGATAAGACAAGATAAGACACTTATTGTTAAATATTGTAATTAAAATTGTACTTTATTCCTATAATGGCTAATCTGAAATTTCAGCATCAATACTCCAGTCTTCCAGTGTCACATGATCCTTCAGAAATCTTATGCTAATTTGGTGCCAATTATTATTGGTACTCAGTTATTTATAACAGTTTTTGCTACTTTTTTTTTGTGTGGAACTCATGTAAAGAATTATTTGATAAATAAAAAATACAATAAAACAGCATTTTTGGAAATATAAATATTTTATAAAATTATAAATGTATTTACTGTCCCTTTTGATCAGTTTAATGTCTCCTTGTTGAATGAAAGTATTTTTTTCTTCATGTTTTTTTTTTTAAATTATCCTTTTGAGTGGTAGTGTATCACTGTTTCCACAAACTTATTAAACATGAAAAAACTGTTTTCAACATTGAGGATAATAAGAAATTCTTCTTGAGCACCAAATCAGCATTAGAATGATTTCTAAAGGATCATGTGACACTGAGGATTGGAGTAATGATGCTGAATAATTAGCTTGGCTTTTACAGGAAAAACTATATTAAAATAGAAAACTTATTAAAATTGAAATTAACAAAATTACAAATGTAAATTATAAATTTAAATTATACATTTAAATTAAAATTTATTTTACATATTTTAATATTACTATTTTAATTTTGATTAAGTAAATTCAGCCTTGGTAAGCATAAGCAACTACCTTTAGCTATAATAAAAATTATTCCAAACTTTTGACTGGTAGTGTATAGGGCTGTTCTTAAATCACACTACACAAACTGTTCTCCCTTATCTTAGCTACTACTACATTCAAGCATCTTGGCAAAGTGATATGGACTGTTGAACTAAGTTAAAGACTTCAAATAGATCTCTGGAGACAGGTTCTCTCCTCTGATGAGCCGTAGTTGGTTTCCAATAAATCTCTCATTCTATATTAGTGCAGCGTGCCTCTTGCCAGGACTGTCTCACCCCATAAAGCACAGGCAGAGATACACTAAGCATTACCTTTAGCTGATGATCAATTCATTTCCACTGATTTCAAGAAAAAAGAGAACATGCACAGTGTGATTTTATTTGAATGTTGTTGAAAAAGGCAGCATTACAATTATAGCTTTTCCCATAAATATTTTTAATGTTGGATTTGTCACATTCTGATTCTAATGAATTTTAGGAGGAAAAACATTGTAACACACTCAATTGCTGTTGATTCCTGTGGGAAATCAGCATTGTTTCTTTGCTTGTAATGGCTGCCAGGAGGATGCTAATTACAACTTAATGGTGGCCTCTTGCTTTAAACTACATTGAGGACTCATTACAATTAGCAGTAGTCATTATAGACCTCTGTCTTATCATCTGCAGATGTGGTTTGCAATGCAGCAGATTGGAAAGTGGTGTGTTTAACTTTATATCCCTTATAAGGTGTTACACACTGGTTATGTTCAGGAAGGGCTGACACCTCAAATGTGTCAGCTGTTCTCTGACCTCCTTGCTTGCGGCACTGGGATTTCCTATTGATTGTTCGTTGCTGAATTAAAGGTAGGGTAGGCAATTTGTTTTAAACAATTTGTGTTGTACTGTTTTAAACTCTCTTCACATTCTGATAGCAATCAATAATAGAAGTGGTCTACATATTAAAACATTTCTTCTGTGGAAGTCATGGGACCAAAACATTATTCGTCCAGTCATTGCATTCGGTTCAGCAGCCACTTTTTACAGTTCTTCCTGAACTAAAACAACAAGCTTATTCTGCATTCATGCCACATAATTATGAGATGGCAACCCGTGATGTTCTACCTGGAGCTGTTCTCATCCTCAGACTAGTGTTAAACAGTGCACCGATACTTCAAAAGTATTGCGATTCTCATAAATTAAAAATGTCATGATTCCTAAATTTATTAGTATTGATACTTTTATGAATGAACGCATTACAGATTTGTAAGAGACATATTTCATGTTGGTGTGTGCAGCGCACGCTTCCAGTGCCTCCCTATGGACGTCTGTGTGTTTTCTCCTCACACACACAGCAAAGAAGCTGCAGCTGTCATGAGATAAACATTACAGAGAGATGGCTGCATTATACATTGCAAATTCTTAGCAACACCATCCGATGGCCTGGTGTGCGGCCCCTGCCCGCTGGTCAAACTGTGCAGAATAGAGAGTCTCTGCAAAGGCAATAGATTGAAGCGTGTCCGAGTGAAGATGGGTCCATGTGTGGTTACACCTCTGGACAAAAGCGTGAGCGGAGGGAAACCTGACTTCATATTTCAGACTTGGAAAAACAGGTGTCTGTTACCCTAGACTACACTCAATTGGCAAGAGGTCCGTGGATGACACTGGGTTGTTGGCTGAAATTGGCTGAAATTGCGGATGAAACGCTGATAGAAGTTGGCAAACACCAGGCCGGTTGGGCCTAACGGGAATCTAGACTTGGCCAATCTACCACAGCCTTAACACTGTCAGGATCCATGTGCACTCCTTCGGACTAGAGGTCGACCGATTCATAGGTTTTTGACGATATATCGGTACTGATAGTTGATTGGTGAAACTATCGTTATCGGCAAAAATCCACACCGATAGTTTTCTTGGGTTGCGTCCGTTGCTGGAGTGGCTGAAAAGTCTGCATGGTCATTACACAGCACGAGAGCTCTGAGAAGAGACTGCTGGCATTATACAGAGTGAGAGCGGCCTCTAGAGGACAAATAACAAACTATAACTGGCTGAGTTGTTTACATTAACACATGAGGCAGCGCGCAGCACAGAGAGCGCTGACACTTCAGAACACTAAAGGAAATTTTGCCATATTATAAAGTAATTCATTTATTGACCAGATGCTGCATTAACAGAGAAATAACAGCAGTATGTTTGCTGTCGAATCTGAGAGGAATAACATTAGTAACGGCTACCTCAATCGATTAAAGCAATGTGACAAAAACAGACGCAGACGTGACCCAAATGTTTTATGTCGCAATTGTTACCATCTATTTCCATTAGTTTATAATGGTAACACTTTACAATAAGATCCGGTCAAGCATTTACGTTTTTCTCTTTCTTGACTAGCGAGGCTCTACTACAACCAGGCTCTACTTGTAATGCCAGCCTGCCAATCTCAGCGCTCTTTTCCGGGGGTTCTTTAAGCTGGTGGCTATCCTTTGCTTACTTAGATTTTTTGGGAGTACTCTGGGTTCGGACCCAATTTCCGACCTCCCTCCGGACAGCACGCCAATACACAACCATTTACTCTCTGATCATTGAACTTGTGAGTTGATGTTTTATTTACAAGGTTTGGGAGGAACACGTTCTAATGATCAACAATCAAGTCATTCTAACCAGCTGTCGGCAATCAGTAACAGGTCCACTCAATCAGGATGAGTAAAGCCTACGCAGTCAACTCACCCATAGTTCTCGACAGTTTTCAACATCCATCCACCACTCCATCTACTCACCCTTGTCTGATTATCTTCCTAAACAGATACAGGGGGAGTATTCTGGGTTCTGGCCCAATTTACGAGCTCGGAGCCCTCTCACCGGACAGCAAGCCAAATGCACATAATCATTTGCTCTAATCATTCATAAGTGTGAACTTATGAATCAGTTATCTGCATGCATGGTCAAACCTAAATATCAGTATCAGTAAAATCAACTATCGGTCCAGCCAGTGTGTGGAAGTCGATGGCGTTATCCGATACAGAGTGGTTTCCCTGGCGAAGGTCAGTGAGCTGATGTGCTGCCTCCCGTCCGGTGGTCGCCCGATCAAAGACCCGCCAGCTGTTGAGTGAGCTCGGACACCTGTGCTACCAAGGCTTGAACTGCGCGCCCAGTGACGGGCAGATTCTCCTTCTGTTGATCCATTCTGGCAATGCTACGAGACAGGAACTCATTCAACTCCGGCATGCTGCTTGCTGAATCCATCTTGGTCAGATTGTTCTGTATGGGCAACATGACATCATGACTTTTGCGTAAACATATATGCCACTTTCGAGTCAGGTGGCGTGTTATCTCTACGCATTTTGAGCTATCCGCGAGTATCCGCGTGTATGCGTATATGTCTACGCCATTAACATCCACGTCATTCCGCGTGTCTGTACACGCAGTCAAATCTCCAGTCATAAATACCATTAACCCCAGTGACGGTTAAGTTTAGGGATGTGGTTGAGCTAAGTCATATCTTTTTTTTTTTACCTTGGATGGTAAGGGAACGTCTCGGGTTATGACTATAACCCTTGTTCCCTGAGAAGGGAACGAGACACTGCGTCGATAAAATCGACTCTTTGGGGACGCTCCCTAAGCGTGCGCCTCTGAAGTATGAATGAAACTAATCCAATCCTGATTGGTGTTGCGTCGTGACGTAACATGTGACGGCATACCCGGAAGTATAAAAGTGACGCTGTCACAACACACACTAGCCTCGCGATGAAGCAAGACGCTCAAGGGTCTGAAAAGGGGGCGTGGCAACACGACGCAGTGTCTCGTTCCCTTCTCAGGGAACAAGGGTTATAGTCATAACCCGAGACGTTCCCTATCGAGGGAACTCAACACTGCGTCGATAAAATCGACTCTTTGGGGAACGAGTACCCACTAGGCCACGCACCGAACAGACCCGCCCCAGAGTGAAACTGATTAGGCACTCAGCAAGGGCCGAGTACGTGTGCACCGGGCGTACTGGGAAGGCTGAGACTGTAAAACCTGATGAAAGTATGCGGGGTAGCCCAGCCGGCTGCCTCACAAATCTCCTGCAGAGGTACTCCCGACAGAAGGGCCCTAGAGGAAGCCATGCCTCTAGTCGAGTGAGCCCTTAAGGCCAAAGGTGAAGGAACCCCACGCACCTTGTAAGCCTCAGTAATAGCCTGGACAATCCAGTTACTTATAGTTTGTTTGGTCGCCGGGAGCCCCCTCTTAGGTGACCCAAAGCATACTAACAACTGGTCAGATCTTCTCCAAGAAGCAGACTTTTCCAAGTATACACTCAAAGCTCTGACGGGGCAGAGCAAGTGAAGCCTCTCTTCTCCCGCCGACACATGAGGTGGAGGATGGAATGCCTGAAGGACTACAGAGCGAGCCGTACTCGAAGGAACTTTAGGCACGTAGCCCGGACTCGGGTGCAAAAAGGCCTTTACTTTGCCAGGGGCAAACTCCAAGCAAGCTGGCGTTACCGCCAGGGCCTGGAGATCTCCCACCCTCTTAAGAGAGGTAATCGCTAAGAGAAAGACCATTTTCAACGTTAAGTCCTTAGGCGAAGCCGACTCTAAAGGTTCGAAGGGAGCGAGGGACAACCCTTCCAGAACTATTGCCAGATCCCAGGCAGGCACCCTGGACCTGATCGCCGGCCTCATCCTCCAAGCACCACGGAGAAACCTAATGACCAACTGGTGCCTCCCCAGAGGTCCACCATCTACTGGCGCGTGGAAAGCCGAAACGGCAGCCACGTACACCTTAAGAGTGGACGGGGAGAGACCCGCAGAGAAACGATCCTGAAGGAATTCCAGAACTGAAGCCACTGGGCAGTTTACTGGATCCAACCTTCGTTCTCCACACCAAGTGTGAAACACCTTCCACTTGAGGCCATATAATCTCCTGGTAGATGGGGCCCTAGAGCTAAGTATGGTTTCAACCACCTCAGCTGATAAGCCAGCATTTAGGTACTGAACCCCCTCAGAGGCCAGACCCACAGCTTCCACAACTCTGGGCGAGGGTGGAAGATTGTGCCCTCCGCCTGAGACAATAGATCCCTCCTCAGAGGAATCGGCCATGGCGGAGCTATGAGGAGTGATATTATATCCGAGAACCATACTCGTGTCGGCCATCTCGGGGCAACCAGAAGTAGACTGATGCCCTCTTGACGGACCCTCTCCAGGACCCCTGGGAGCAGAGCGATCGGGGGGAAAGCATACAGGCGAAGCCTCGGCCAAGCCTGTACCATGGCATCCAACCCCAGTGGGGCTGGATGTGAGAGGGAGAACCAAAGTGGACAGTGGGACGTCTCTCGAGACGCAAACAGATCCACTTCCATCGGTCCGAACCTCTCCCATATCGACTTCACCACATCCGGATGAAGTCTCCATTCCCCGGGCCTCAGCCCCTGCCTCGACAGGATGTCTGCTCCCCGATTCTGAACCCCTGGGATATACATTGCCCTTATTGACAATATCTTTCCCTGGGACCAAAGGATAATCTGATGCGCCAGTTTGCACAGAGGGCGCGATCTGAGTCCCCCCTGTCGGTTCAGATAGGCCACCACTGACGTATTGTCTGTCCGTATAAGGACGTGGCGACCCTCGATGTCTGGGAGGAAGCTCCTCAAAGCCTTGAATACCGCCATCATCTCCAGGCAATTTATATGCCAAGTGCGATGATGGTCCTGCCACAGACCCCTGGTAAAGCGGCCGTCCATGACCGCGCCCCAGCCCGTAAGGGAGGCGTCTGTCGAAACGGTTTCCCGGCGACATGACACCCCCAACACTGGCCCTTGGGATAGGAACCAAGGCTTCTTCCATATTTGCAGAGACTGAAGGCACTTGCGCGTTACTCTGATCATACGGAACGGATTTCCTTTGGGTGAGAACCCCTTGGTCTTCAACCACCACTGGAGGGGCCTCATGTGAAGGAGGCCCAGAGGAATAATGTTGGATGCCGCTGCCATGAGGCCCAGCATCCTTTGAAAGTGTTTCACAGTGACGGCCTGACCTAGCCTCACCCTGGACACCATCGCCAGAATTGACTCGATACGTGCGGGAGACATACGTGCCTGCATTGTAATCGAGTTCCACACGACTCCCAAAAAGGTCGTGCCCTGGGACGGTTCTAGCACACTCTTCTTCAAATTGAGTCTTAACCCCAATTTTTGAATATGGCCAAGAACGACATCTCGATGCCGAACTGCCATCTCCCGAGACTGGGCAAAAATAAGCCAGTCGTCGAGATAATTCAATACGCGAATCCCCTGAAGTCTCAGTGGAGCAAGGGCCACGTCCATACACTTGGTAAATGTGCGGGGAGAGAGTGCTAGGCCGAACGGAAGAACCCGATATTGGTATGCTTCGCCCCCGAAAGCGAACCTCAGGTATCTCCTGTGACAAGGAAGGATGGAGATGTGAAAATAGGCGTCTTTCAGATCTATCGTGACAAACCAGTCCTCGGATCTGATTTGACTCACGATTGTTGGAATGGTCAACATTCTGAATTTGAACCTTCTCAGAGACCGGTTCAACACCCTGAGATCCAAAATTGGCCTTAACCCCCCATCCTTCTTTGGAACTATAAAGTACCGGCTGTAAAACCCGGACTCCCTGTCTACCGGAAGAACACGTTCTATGGCTCCTTTCGACAGCAGAGTCTGTACTTCTTGTTCCAACACCTGAGCCTGCTCTGGGACCACCGCAGTGAGCACCACCCCAGAGAACTTGGGGGGGCGGTGCGCGAACTGCAGTCTGTACCCAACTCGTATTATCTGCAGGACCCATGGAGATATGTTGGGAAGATGATACCATCCCTCTACAAAATCTGCTAAGGGTACCAGCCTCTCGAGGCTGGCCTCTGGTGTCTTTTCGCTGGAAATTGATGCGGCCCGAAGCGCTGTTAACGGCGGACCTGCATCTTTTCCTAGAGGGCCCCGTTGTGAGAACAACCTCGGTTGTCTCACTGCGGAGGGGGCAGCCCTCTGAAGTCCTGCCTTGGCTAGGACCTCTTTTCCGAAGTCCTCTTAGCCTGAATGACGTCCCTCAGGTCGCCCCTCTGGCTGGAGGACTTCGGTTTTTGGGAGCGTTTCCTCTGTTGCCAAGACCCCGGAGGGGGGCTCTAGAGGAAACGCTCTCCTTCTGCTCTGCCCTGTGGGAGGAGCTGGCTGATGGCTGGGGCTGATTGCTTTGCCCCCCCCTACTAGATTTGGCCTTCGCTTTCCGGGGGAGGTACTGCTGGAACGCCGCAGATTGTTTTCTCGACTCCTGAAACCTGTCGACAACCGAATTAACGGCGTCGCCGAACAGGCCAGAAGCCGAAAGCGGCGCATCCAGCAGGAAGGACCTATCCTTTTCTTTAATACCGGATAAGTTCAGCCACAGATGCCTCTCCGTGGCCACCATGGCCGCCATAGAGCGGCCAATAGCGCTGGCCGCTTCCCTAGTGGCCCGGAGAGACAAATCTGCGGCCTTCCTCAACTCCGCGACATCTTCAGGAGTAGGCCCCTCCCCCTCATCCAAATCTTTCAGGAGGTCGGCCTGGTATGCCTGCAAAATCGCCATTGAGTGCAGACACGAACCAGCCCGACCCGCCGCCATGTAAGCCCTGCCCACCAATGCAGATGTCTCTCTGCAGGGCTTACTAGGCAACACCGGGGTCTTTAGGGAAGACGCCGATTCGGGAGAGAGATAGCTCGCTAAAGCCTCCTCCACCTTCGGCATCTTCCCATATCCCATATCTCGAGCCCCCATAACATTGCTGTAATCTATTACATTGGGACTCGAAATACGGGACGAATGCGGTCTTTCCCACGTTCTCGAGATCTCTTTATGGAGATCAGGGAAAAACGGCAGACCCCGGCGGTGAGGCTGTGACCTGCGCTGCAGGTAACGCTCGTCCATTTTACTGGTGACTTGCGTTTCCTGCTCATGTTGTGGCCAGCTGATGTTTAGTCTGGCCACAGCGCGTGTCACAACCTCCACCAGCTCCTCATAACCCAGGCCGCGTGATGGCGTGCTGAGATCACGGTCGTCCGCATCGATGCTGAGCACGTCCCCTTCCTCAGAAGTAGACAGCTCAAGCACCGGGACCTGATCGCGGGTAGGAGAAACCGCAGCGCGGGCTCCCACACCACTCTCAGAGGCTGCGGGACCAGCCGATGGCGAGCGAGAAAATGCCTCAGCATTCTCACTCTCCTCCGCCAGATCCCGCTGCGAACCCCAGGATCTCAGTCGCCGCATCGCCTCGACATATGCGGGACCGGAACCCTGGGGAACGCGAGCCTGACCGTGCTCGTCAAAGCACGCCAGCCGGGAGCGCAGCACTCTAATAGGCAAAGCCTCACACATTTCACAAGCAGCCCCCTCGAGAGCTGCCCGTGCGTGCTGCACTCCCAAACAATACACACATAGAGAGTGTGCGTCCCCACCCGTGATGAAACGAGGGCAGGGATGCACACACCTCTTGAATTGTTCACTGGCCATACTTTCTTTCAATAATAAGACAAACAACACCAAATAAGACAGACAGTTTCAACATAAAGCGCTTGCTGAAGAGCGAAAGCTAGTGTGTGTTGTGACAGCGTCACTTTTATACTTCCGGGTATGCCGTCACATGTTACGTCACGACGCAACACCAATCAGGATTGGATTAGTTTCATTCATACTTCAGAGGCGCACGCTTAGGGAGCGTCCCCAAAGAGTCGATTTTATCGACGCAGTGTTGAGTTCCCTCGATAGGGAACAGTCATAAATGCCATTAACCCCAGTGACGGTTAGGTTTAGGGATGGGGTTAAGGTAAGTCATATATTTATATAACGTTAAGTCAACGGCGTTCATAAACACGGTGAAAGGCGATTATGCGTCTTGATAGCACGCCAAAAATGGAAATACGAATTGGCGTGTCATACACACGCTACTTCATGAGATCAGTCTGGTATGGGGCTGTTTACACCTGGCCACTTCATGCATTTTCTGTAGTCTTTGATTTTGAAATTAACTGATGATGAATAACATGCAGCAATATCTGTTGCTTTCGGTGATGTGACTCCATTAAATCTGCATATAACACGGGAATTGAAGATCGTATTTATATCTGTTTTGCAAAAACACATTTATGTGACCAGGTGTAAATGGAATCGTTTTGATAAATCAGATAGCTATCCGATTTGAGAAAATGCATGAATTGGCCAGGTGTAAACAGCCCCTTAGAGAATTAAGAGACGGAGGATTCATCAGCAAGTAAGGTAAGTTTATTGAGAACACAGATGGATGAGATGAATGCCCGTGTGAATGGCACTTGGTAGCACAGGGACGCTGTGGGTAATTCCAGTCTCATTTGGCAGAGGAGGTGAAGCGAGAAAATGGTCCGTAATTCAGGCGGAGGTGAACCAGAGGAATATGATGAGATTTAACAGAACTGGAAACAGACAGGAACACTGTGAACAGGAGACAAGCGGGAAAACAGGAACATCCAACAACGCACTGACAAAGACAAGGAGAAAACAGAAGGACCAAATAGGGTTCGCTGATCGCACGCAATTGGTGACAATCAGCTGCGGTGATCAGCAACCTCGCCCAACGCACAACATGAGACAAGAAAGGCGACAGCGAGATATTTGTGGACTACAAAATAAGACGCTACTGCTTCTTCCATGCTAATTAATTCTAAACAAAAAAGGTCAACGAGTTTATTTGCCCATAAAATCTTTAAGATGTTAAGTTTTGGCTTGCTGTCCACTGGATAGTGGCTCGATGAAGCAGCTTCAACTCGAGCTCTGATATACCCCCCAGTGGCTAAATGTAGGACCTGATAATTAAAAGGGTGAGGTACCTAAGATGAAGGTGGAGAGATACTGGAACAGCTGATGTTAGGGAAAATATATATATATATATATATATATATATATATATAGACCATTTTGCAAGAAGCATTTTTGGTCCAGAAGCACTTCCTGTTTCAGTTTTTTAACACTACATAAACTGAATCAAAAAGTTAAACAAACATCTTTAAGATGTTTTCTTTACATGTGAAATAAAGAAAACAGTTACAAACTGAAACAGGAAATGTTTCTGGACCAGTGTTGTTTACATCTTGCAAAATGGTCTTTATATATATATATATATATATATATATAGAACTGCAAGCAGCAATGAAGGGCCCAAGCCGGCGGTATACACTCACCTATTAGGAACACCTGTTCTGTTTCTCAGTAATGCAATTATCTCATCAACCAATCACATGGCAGTTGCCTCAATGCATTTAGGGGTGTGGTCCTGTTCAAGACAATTTCCTGAACTCCACACTGAATTCCAGAATGGGAAAGAAAGGTGATTTAATCAATTTTGAGTGTGGGATGGTTGTTGGTGCCAGACGGGCCGTGAAATGTGGGGGAACGGCAGCTTCGTGCTCTAAATGTGCATCCCACAAATCTCCGTCAACTGCAAGATGCTATCCTAGCAATATGGGCCAACATTTTCTGGGCCAAGAATGCTTTCGGCACCTTGTTGAATCAATGCCGCATAGAATTAAGGTGAAAGGGGGTCAAACACGGTATTAGTATGGTGTTGCTAATAATACTTTAGGTGAGTGTATATTTTCAGAACACTGTTGTTTCAACCAATGTTTGGGACAAATACGGACAAATCCAATGGTTGGGTTAGTCCATATTGCACCCAAATATATGGGTAAGAACAACCCAGCAGACTTTTAGAATGAACCCTTTATTCAAATATAATTGTTTGTAATCGGTTCACAAAGGTGCTACAACTGTGTCATGAGGAACCTTTACTTTTAAGAGTTTTTCTGTGAGCTGGACTAAAAGTGAAATAGAAACTGAAATTTCAACATGTTGGAAGACCATTTAACAACCCATCTGGTACTGTTCTATTCTTGTCCGAGTCTCATTTGCCCAGGCAAATAAAACACCAAGATTAGCTAAATTGCTTCATTAACACCTGTTTTCTGTAGCATGACATCATTTTACATTTCACATGCCTACATGATGCTGTAAATTATGAAAAACAGATGTATAAAACGTATGCAGAGGTCTGGCACTTTCATTTAAAACGGCATTATGCTCTGAATAAAAGTCTTTTTTATATTCACCTGCAGAACATCAAATGACTTAACTGCATCCAGTAGTATAACAAAAAAAGAAGAGTCTCATGGTTAACTTTAATTCTGTTTCTGAAAGGGGTTACCACTTACCCTCATGTCATTTCAAAAGTTTTTTTTCTACACAAAAGAAGATATTTAGGGCCCAAGTCTTGAAAAGACGAAGGCCCTATTTATTGTTTTCCTTAGATACATTTTATTTGTATTTTTCTCAAAACTATTTGGCCACTTTTGGGGCCCTTGACATGCTTGAAAATTCTTGAAACTTTGCACACGGGTCAGAACCCTCGGCCATCAGGGCCAGGCTGAATCTGGTACCCGGGCGTGGGTACATAACTTGGTCCATAAATCAAACATGTTTGCATGTAATAATATGAAACTCGGTACACATATAGATCTCATCGTTTCATATATCCTTATATGCTAATATCCTATACTGTATATAGCTGGTAGAATGCCAAAACTTTGCAGGCGCCTTAAGCACTTTGTGGTAGTCCAGAGTGCGATCCCCGCTGAGTTTCTAGATGGAAAGCACTGCTTTCATACTTTTCATGAACGTACGAGGAGCACGTACAAGGTGTCAACCTTCAAACGCAAATATAATATAAACTAGAATTATGTTGTGATTGGTCTATGAAAAAAAATTAGTTGTGTAATGGATGAGTATTAAAAAATGTTAATAGTTTTTTTAAAAGTTAAATTAATACTTTATACATTAGTTCTGTCAAATGATTAACAATATAAATTGAACAAAGCTTTAAACAAATTGTCACACTTCATATAACTTTCAATCTTGTGGACTTATAGTCCATGAGATCGTAGGGTATCTCATTTTTCATTTTAGGTTTCAGAAGGTTGCTCACACATTTGTGGTTGATATGTGCCCTCAATGCACACTTTTGCAGAGCCTAAAACAATGAAAGGTTCTACAGCACACTACTACAACATCATCATCTTCTCAACAGTCAAAGCAGGGTTATGTTATTACGTGTCATGCACAGTAACTTTAAAGGCACCGCAAGCAGCGATGAAGGGCCCAAGTCGGGAAAGTGAAAGTCACTTTCATGCAGTGAAAGTCAGTGTTGTTCAAAACAACATTGGACTCCAATCTTAGTCTTATATGTTTGGAATAACACGAGGGTGAGTAAATGACACTCCCATACTCCTTTTATTGTCTTCTGTCCTATAATTTGTCAAATAGTCACATTGTTACATTTATTCCATGCAAAAATGAGAAATGTTTGACATCTTTGAAGTGTATGCAGTAAAGTTGTGTGTGCATGTTAACACACAACCATAATTAATGATTTCATTAATCTAAGTCCCGTAAGATTTTTCTTGGTGTATGCAATTTATTACAATATCTCACTATATAAAAGACTTAATATTAGAATATTATCAGTCAGTGCAATGGACATCAAAGCACAGATTGTAAGACCAGGAAACTCGTAGCGATAAATCACCACGTGGTGTAACAGAAGTTGAGAGCCACACCTCCTGCCAGCCTCCTCCACTTGGTGTCTCTTTGAGTAATTCCACAGACACTTATGTCTCCATTTTTTTACCATGTATGGCCTCTGTGTACTCTTTATGACAATAAATCCCGGGAATTTATTCATTCCGCTTATACATTGCAGGCATTTCAGAGCTCTAGGGCTTGTATCTGAGAAGTAAACAAAAAAAAGGATAAGGGAGTGAAAGAGAATGACATACTGTATACTGTCGGGATTCTGTGTCTAATGGGTCTGATTTCAGTATTGGCAGACATCCAGGATAGCAGATGGTCTTATGATGACAGCAGCAAGTAATTTGCACTAATAAACAACAACAGTCTGTTTAACAAAGGCAAATATTATATTAATTCAGGAACTTAAAGTGCCTCTATTATACTGTTTTTTTTTTTTTGTTTTGGAGGTCTCCTTCAATAGTTTTAACTTTCTCATAATACAGATTCCACATCACCTTATTTCTCAAAGAGTCTTAAAACGGTCCATTCAAAGATTCAGTCTTTCTAAACCCCTTCCTTCTTCAAGCCTACTCTGCTGTGATTGGTCAGATTGACCAGTCTGTTGTGATTGGTTGGCTATACTACTTACAGTTCGTGTCAGAAATGGGGCTGTCCTTAATATTCAACGAGAAGAGGCTTAGTTGACCAAATTTAAATTAGTCGGTTAGTCCCAAAAATAAGTAAAAAAAAAAAAAAAAACTCCACAGGAAGTGAAGTCAAGCAGTGGACAGATCATTAACACAGCTGGTCCATGTGGAAATTACAGTATGTCAGACAGGAAATCCAAATGTTCGCCTATCATTCAGCGACCTAAAATATGGCTTATCATTTGAAACATGTCAGTAGCTTAACGTTAGCCACTTTTTTGGCCGCTTACTCTGTTGTGTGCTTATGTGCCAGCTGATAGCGACAAATGTATGGGATAATGTATATGCGAGGCGGTTGTTAGCCTGAAGGGGTTGTATTCGCTATAACCGCTTCACTATACTTTATTCTGCTTATTACATGGCTACCTACCAAATAAATCAGCAATTTGATTTAAAATATTGACTTAAAAAGGTGTTTATTGATTTAAAAACAAGTATTGCTTCTGCTAAAGAAAATAGTATGTTCTGTCTCTGAACTGACTCCATGGCAACGGTGTGTTACACTTAGCAGCGCTGCAGTCTTTTAACAAGAAATAACAGACAACATTATACATTAGAATTCAACCAAGCCACGTAATGACAAGCAAACCTAACCTTAGAAAACTACGATGTTATAAACACATTGCTAGGATGATGCAGACGTCAATGCCCGACGACAACAGAGGCAGCCTGTGGTGTGGGAACGACAGCGCTCCAAACTGTTCTGGGAGATCATGGTTCAGAGACACTTCACGGAAACCATTTGGTTGAAGCATTTTTTTTGCTTTGTCCACTTGTCTTTGTTCACATCCGCCATGTGTGCGCAAACGGATCGGGAAAACTGTCCGGAAATGAATGTTTTGTGGCGTGTTGCAACCATAAAAGGGCCTAAAACTTAATCGCAATTCCTTATGTATTCAGCAAATAATGTTTCCATCAGCTTTTATCGCATTTAGCCGTATATCCAACGCATTCTCACCCCAAGGCGTCACCTTTGACCATGCTTCAATATTTGACGTTTTAGGCGCCCTTTAGCGTCACTTACATGACGCGATCCTACGCCGTCATCGAACTGACGCTAAAGGAAAGCGTCAGTTAGAGGACGCGGTTAGGTTTAGGTGTGGGGTGGGGGTAGGGTACACGCGATCCTAGGGCGTCATCTAACTGACGCTAAAGGGCGCCTAAAGCGTCAGATATTGAAGCATGTCCAAATGCTTCCCAAGGCGTCAGTTAAGTGACGCCTTGGGGGTGAGAATGGGCTGGTATATCGATCAAGATAAAATCCGATGAGACCGAACGCATTTCATTTGAGTCGATATTCATGAAACTGAATCGAATTTTACTGTTTGCATAAGGTATTTTCCATTCGATATCACTTAATTCGGATAAAAACGTGTGGATGGAAACATGGTTAGTGACTGGAGGTGCCACAACATACTTTTAGGAGACAATTTGTCAGGCACTTTGATCTTTAAAAATTTGCAGCCCTTTTACATTCACAGCTATATTACACAGTATAATATAAAAAGCATAATAAGGGGCAGTTCAAGGTAGCCGTAGTCTCCCTGTAGACAGTCTGAGGCTTTATCTAAAGTGGAAACAAAAAGCTTTAGATATGCAACATTTACGTTTACCTATGGCATATAGCCATGCTGCAAAAGGCTACTTTTACCTCATTATTATTTCGATTTCTTCAGGCGTGTGTGTGTTAAACGTCTGAGTGTAATAATCAGATTAAAAATGAGAAAAAAATTCATGAAAGCAAGGGAAAAGTGCATTCTGTAGTAATTTAAATATACAATTTGTTCACATGTCATGAATATGCATGAAGAGAAAACCAGAGTAGACTTAGAACCTTGTGATGATCTAAATAAAGGCTCTTTTCAGCTTTCAGTAAAAGCAGGGTCTTAGCATTCGATTTCTGTGAAATGTGGAGTGCAGTTTGTGAAGCAGGTCTTTGTGCCATGTCATGTACATGAAATGAGTCAGTCTTTGAAGTACTTTGAAAACCTTGAACAAAAAAGGGAAAGAATTAATGGAAGTCATTCATTATTAACCCCCCAGATGGAAGCCTTATTGATTATCAATTTTGACAAACAAATCCTCCATACAGAATCCAGTTCAAACCAGATCATTCTTCCATCTGCCTCTTATTTTAATTAGCCAAACCTCATTAAGTGCTCAAAATAATGCAAGATCATTTGTGACAAAAAGCTTAGTATAATGTCATCAACCAAATTTTCCACACACAAAAGAACTAGCGCATCAATACTAAAATAATTTTCTTAATCAACATTTTGTCTTGCTTAAAGCACCTAAACATTTAGACAGTTGAACACGTGTGTACATTTAAAATATACTTGCATCTCAAAATGCTTTTATGACACAAGATTAATGTAAACACATTCAGTTACGTCTCAAGGGGTTAAACAGACAGGACAAAACACATTATTTTTCACAAGAGATCTGTGCATTGGTGTGAATCCAGCTTGTGGGATCTACCGCGGTCTATGAGGTCATCAGTAATAATGAAACAACTTTAAAGACAATCGCATCGCGTTAAAAATCACTCGCAGCTCTTGAAAGGAAAACGCTCGGATATACTCTTAAAAACTGAAAGCGCTCTTTGTTTTTTTCTTGTAAAATGAAACAGTAACGCTTCCTTTTACAGTCCAGTTACCCATGTAAATACCATGTACTTATTTTAGTAACTACAATTACTGGGTAATAACTAGTACTAACCCTGAACCTACCCCTAAACCTACCCCTGTTCCATGTTACTTGCCTTATATTAGCCAGTCCTGTAAAAGGAAGCGTTATCAATGAAACTATATTAGTTAAATTAGGCTATTTACAATTCTTAACATGCAATTTTTCTAATTACATTTAAAAAAAAAGTTCTGTTTTGCAAAAACACATTTAAATGACCAAGTGTAAATGAAAAACGCATGGCGCATACCAGGTGTAAACAGGCCGTACAACTTGAGCTTTTAAACCCCACTCTTTATAAACCATAGTATTTTAAAGTTATTTAATAAGATGCATGGCACGACCGCAAGTCACAGCTGGTCGACTGTAGTGTTAAAATCACATGGCAGACACTGTGTTCTGGAGGGAGAAAAGAAGACACTGGATTACTCTAATGGCAAAATCATTAAGCACAAGAGAGACCCTCGGCTCTTACTTTGTTAAAATGGCTCCTGTGAGTGACTCCATAATCTCTCCTCTGAGTGCTTTTGTGGTGTCTCATTTCAGCTCCCCTGTGGTCGTTTGTGTGTGCGGCTTGTTTTTATGTTTCACCACTGCATATGCACCAGCGTTAATCTTCCCGTGTGTCTGTGTGCATCATGCTGCTGATAGCTAGTGTTTATGTGGTACTCTACTGATGTCTCCCACTCCTCATGTTCAAACCATTATGGCACTATTACAGTGCGGAAGTTCTTTGTTCTGCACGTCCATGATGACAGCTGTGGCATGTTGCTGTCGGATTTAGAGATGTCTATAATATGCTGCAAGGTAATAGCAAAAAATGGCAGATGCATCAAACGTGGGAAAGGAACACTGCATGTGGCTGTAGGCTGTTTGTTTGACTAGTATTTTTCAGATATTTTTCTTGGACTCGGAGGCTGAATTAAACCATGCTCTGATGCTGTGCTGTTTTAACCCCCAGGGCAGGAGAACGACTTTATTGGGGTGGCCCGTGAAAGTCTCTCAGAGACCAGTGTTTTTAGACTGTGTGGTGCCATGGTTAGTGTCCTACTCCTTTGCTGGAGAAAACCTGCTCTACACAGTCAGTTTTGCCTCTCTTTTGTGTATCTTTTCAGATTGCAGACTTTTCCAGTCACAACTTGATTCTATTATCTTGGAAGCTTGTAAGGAGCTGAGATACTGCAGAGAAGGAGATTTGGCCTGTAACGTGAGCATGTGGAATCCAGAGAAAGACATTATGTTCCAAATCGTATATTGACAGCGAAACCGTATGTGTGCCTGGCAGGCGTTTTGAGCCGTTTTAAGGGCCGCCAATTGATGAAGCAGTTTTATTTGTGGTGGAAAGTCGAGCATGATTTAATAACGGAGACGTGCTGCCCATAGCTCAGCCGAGGCTCAAGTGTAATTGAGGTAAATGATCAGATCAGTTTGGAGAGCACTTGTGAATAACAACCAGAGAGGCTCTTGTTCAGTAGTTCTAAATCACATTTAATAACCAGGCCGCTCTGAAGCAAGTTAAAGTCTTGCGTCCTTATGAAACCTTCTCACGGTGTGATAGACCTTGATTTAGTGGTAAGAGGGTAAAAGATGAAGTTGTTCTGACTGGCTGTGTGTTTGTTTGAGGATGCTGATGTCAGGTTGTGTTGTGATGTGGCTGTCTGTTGTTTTGGCACAGGCACAATGTTTTTTCCAAGAGGTGAATCTCTGGAAATCACGTCCAAGAGCCTCTCTAACTTCTTCTGCTAATGTTTTCACATGGTTCTTTATTTCTTAAGCTGGCTGTTAGATCATTATACAATAACACTGGTATTGATTTGTGCTCATCGTATCTGTTCTTTCACTGTTTCAGTTCATTCATGTCTTTTTATCCTGTAGTTTTGGAGATGTATAAATAAAAATAATAAAATACTAATACATAAATAAATAAATAAACATTTTTTTATATATCCAAATTAGTTTGAGAAATAACTGCTATAATCAAATACCTATAATAATACTTATTGAAAGAACACACTCAATAACAATAACATTTTCCTCTGTGATGGTATATCTGTTTGGCTTTCTAAATGATTACGTATTTTTTTTTTTTTACTCTATTTTTGATTAATTGATTGATTGATTGATTGACAATTTTACAAGATATTTAACACTGTAACATGGTTAATGTGCTCGGTTATGTATTGTAACATAATATTTTTAGTGTAGTAGTGTTGGGTTTGCAATGTATAATTTTGCCTGAATTTCACTTTTAATCCATTCATCATACAAATTGATCCATTTCTTGATGTACGTTTTCAACTTCACTAATGGAGTTGATGGTGAAAACCTTCCAGTATTTTCCTCTCTGGTGGCTTCATTTATGTCTAATATCCCTTTTGTTAAATCTATTATGCTCTTTTCTAAATTTCACAGCAGGCATATGAGCCAATCAATCAAGGGAACATTTACAACTCTGATGTCATGCATCATTGTCCTTTTAATGTATCACTCTTCCTATGTGTGGCCAAACACCTAGGCTTGTCTTTGCCATGTAATTTACTGTATCCAGGCTGCACTTTTGTTCACAGAGTTATGAGGTGAATGAGAATGAATTCTAATGGAATATGATATAGGCCTTGTAATAAACTCAGAATGGAAACATATTACAATATCACATGCTGCAGGGGCTCGTTCCCATACTGAAATAGACATGGCTGAGTTGCAGCTACGCATGCAAAGGGTGAAGTTATTCTTAAGGGGATGTTTTCCACATAGCACAGATGGACACAAATCATACTCACGCTGATTGATTTACTCTGGAATGGTGAGGGGAAATTCCTTCTGATGGCCAAAGATAAAAGGCGGCTGATAAGTGTTGAATCTAATACTATAACAAAGTCATACTGTGTAAGCAATCACTTTTTGTGTCATGTACAGTAGCTATGCTTAGAAGCATTTTGGATTGCTTAGTTGGTACACAAATATAGCCTACTAGGAATTCATTTTAATGCACTGAACATTGAAAACATCAGTCATAACCAGGCATACATTAAATACATAATTTATTACATAATACAAATAGCATGACATGTATTTCATAAATACCACTAAGACAAATATGGTTGAACGTATTTCACTGTAGTTCAACGAAACAGTGATAAATCTTGTGCGAAAGTAGCTCAAAGGAATCTAGGTAAACATCGAACAACATTATATACAGTACACACATGCCATGAATTAAGCTTTCCTAAGAGAGTTGTGGAGTGGGAAGTAGAACGTTTGCCTACTGCAATGTTCATTAACATTATGATTATGAAATCTGCTCTTATCATTAAGGCAATATTCAGGGAATATTTAATCACATCTTCTTCATGCATCATAAGAGGCTGTCCACACTGTGCCTATACTTGCAAATGTGGCATTTAATTTCCTTGCAGGCACAATGTCAGTTTCAATTCTGGAGCAGAACATTTTAACAATGTCTTGTTCCCTTTTTAGCTGTACAGACTCAGATGATGGACTACAAAATGCACAAAGAATTTTTTTTCTTTTTTGTTTGTATTTCACTTGCCAGTGTGACACTGGAAATGTATACTGGGATCTATTTGCATAACTGCAGCATTTTGCAAAGCAAACATTTTTGTTTCAAATGTCATTGTATAAATTCCCATTGTATAAATAGTTTGATTTAAGCCTCTAATAATAGGGGGTTTACAAAAAGTTGTTTGGCTGATCATGTGATCTCAACATGGTGGAAACCTGTATGACCACCTGTAAATAAAATGGCTTTTTCTTGGCGATGATATGACCATACAAATTTGAACAGATTTGTTAAACTATCAATGAAAAAATGTAAAAGGTGACATCAATATGATGTAAGTAGCGTGACATTAACTCCAGAGCATTGCTTAATCACTAGGATGAAGGTGCAAATTCATGAGGGGTTGCATTAACTGTGAACCATATCTAACTCAAAAACATATGAATGTAAACACTTTACTCAACAGGTTAACTGTGTCCACAGAGAACAACATAAGATCGCATTGCCACAATTCGTGATTGCACAGATATTTCAGTTAGCACAAGATATTACAGGTACGAGTTTCTCATGGTGAGCGACATGCAGAGAAAAACCTTCCCAGAAGGGTGCAGTGTTAACAAATTTGTACAAGCTGTCACATTCAGTTTCACATCCTGAAAAAGGACATGCACGCTCTCTCTGTATCTGGTAGTTCACTGTTTACAGAAAAACTGCATTATTGTAATCTCTACAGTCTTTAAAATATTTACAAATACATTGATATTTTTATCATTTATGTTTCAAATGTCAAAGATTTACAAAGCACCCTTTTAAGAGGCTATAGTTTTAAACTGCTCTTTGATGCATTAATGCCTCCATGGGACAGAAATAATTGTTGCATTGCCGCATTTTATCCATTAAAAGGAAACATAGAAATGTCACAAATCCTCAGAGCACACACACAAATTGATATGGACCACGGAATTTCTTTCAACTTTCACAGTGTTTGACAGGCTGCACAGTAACAGAGAGCCACTTGCCATAAATGAATAGTTCATCAACACTGACAAGTTTTGAAATGGTTTACCACTTATGCAGTTCATGATATGCATGGAACATTAGATTAAACGTGGATTAAATGTGTGTGAGGAACAGGGAAATTGCTTTGCACTGCGTGCATTAGATGACCCTAAAAAGAAACTCAATACCTCTTGATTTATTTATCTTTTTAGTCTAGATAATGTTTTTGGTAATGAGGGAGTCACATAATGACTTTAATAAACACTGAATCTCAGGGATTTACACATAAGGCCTGTTGGACTTTGCCTATTTGTATTGGAAAATGTTAAAAACATTCCCATGGTGAATTAAGGATTTGGATGCATTCAGGACTAAGCCTGCTAAGAGGCAAAAATTGCAGATTTGTAGTTTGGTGCATAAATTGGTTTATGATATATTAAGTGATTTCCATCGAAGAATGCTCAGTTTATCAGTCTCCTGACTGAAATCTTGCTGAAGTTTCATTTTGCGTAAAAACGTGTATGGCCGTGTGGTTTCATTTCCTTTTGCATTGTGTGTAAGATGTGTTGTTTCAGTGTTGGGTTGGCTGAATTTTAAAACATACATTGTATAGAATCCAATTTGAACCAAGTAACAAGTAAAATTGCAAGTATTTTCAAGTATTGCTTCAAAAAGGCAACCCCTGTTTTACTCTGCTAATCTAATGAAAGCAGATCATTCTTTTAAACTGCAGCTCTGTTCCTTAATTCATGCAAGATGCCTATGAAGAAAGAAGTCCCTCTAGTGAACAACCAGTTCAAAGTGTCGTTTATCTTGACTGTGATAGAAGTACATTCTTTCTGATTATTTCTCTCCATTTAAAACTGAAAGCCTAAACTTTTTGAGCGAGGTTATGGTGAAATTAACCGATAAAGTGAATCTAGAAACAATGAGGTAGATAAAAAAACAATCTTTTAAAAATGTCCTTTTTTCCATCACACACACACCATTGGCCACTTACCAGAAGAGGCGTACCTGTCCTTATGTGACATATTGAGAAGTCACATTGGAATGAGTCAGGACTCGCAAGGTGATTTATAACACACTCATTAGGTTTTTACTGCAGCTCCCATTGGAGTCTATTTTATCTCCTGACATGCAACCGTCTTTCTCTGAGTTGCCCTCTGCTGGGTCACTGTCCTCTGAGCTGCCTTTGCTTCGCCCTCGGTGTTCGCTCTTCCAGCTATGCCCACTATATCTATATCCATTGGTTGGCCTAACGTTAGGGTAGCGTGACCTGTTGAGGCATAGGATTTCCTTGAAAGCGTACCTGAACTCTGGACTCCTACAGTAGATCAGTGGGTTGAAGGCTGAGTTAGCGTAGCCTATCCAGTTTAATATTCTGAATGTCAAGTTGTCCACATCTGTCATTGTCGCTACCACATTTAGTACAAAAAACGGCAGCCAGCACAGTGTGAATATACCCATTATGATGCCCAAAGTCTTCAAAGCTTTATGTTCCTTCAGGCAGAACTTGGGCTTCTTGGCGGTCCTCACCTCGCAATGGCTGCTCACCACGTTTTGCTTTTTAGTATTGTTGTTCTGAGCGTGAAATCGCCCTTCACTTTTGTCAATCTTTTTCAGTTGCTTTCTTGCTTCCTGGAAGACCCGGCTGTAGACGAAAACCATGATGATCAGGGGGATGTAGAAGGAGATTATGGACGAGACGATAGCATAGGCAGTGTTGGTGTAAAATTCACAGCATGTCGCGTTACTCATGCAACATTCTGCTTCAGGCGTGCCAGAAGTCCACCACTTCATATAGATTGGTAGGAAGGAAATGAGCCCGGCAATAACCCACACCAGCAGCACAATGACGCGAGCTCTGCTCTTGGTCAGTAAGGACTGATAGCGGAAGGGGGATGTTATGGCGAGGTAGCGATCCAGAGCGATGACACAGAGCGTTTCGATACTGGCCGTGACGCACAGAACATCAGTAGCCGTCCAGAAATCACACCAGAAGCTGCCGAAGTGCCAAGTGCTCAGGATGATGTGAAGGGCGCCGAAAGGCACCACCACTAATCCCATGACCAGATCAGCACAAGCAAGTGATGTAATGAAGCAATTAGTGACGTTCTGAAGTCGTTGGAATCGGCCGATGGCTGTTATCACCAACACGTTGCCAAAGACGATGGCCAGGACAAGAATGGACATCAGTGTGCCCAGCAGCACCATCTGTACTTCGCTTTTGGTGGAGTTGTTCAAATTTGTGAAGTTCTGACAGTCAGTTGCATTTGGATTGGGCTGTGTGTTTCCCATGACCTGACAGAGATTGAGAAGGAAAAGGAGGACATTTAATTGTAAATTAGTTAATAAAAAATAACAACACAGAGGTTTTTGCATTTGAGTGATAAATCATGTTAAATGCAAACAGTTAGTAAACAAGACGAAAAACAGTGAAATTCCATGCAGACAATGCCATTTTTTTTTTACAAACCTTCAAAAAAGACTTCCACTTATTCCATACAATGTTTAAGTACTCTTTTGAGGTCTGTAGGGTTGTTATGAACGAGTAGATCCTCCCTTCATTATGGCTTTCTCTTGCATGTTCTCTTTCTCTGTCACCACAGCACTTTTCTCAACCTCTCTTACACACAGTCACTCTGCTGAGCGGTGTTACGTTAAATGTGGCTCTCAGGCTACTTGTCAGAGCCCTTATAACATTCTGTGATGACATCATAGCTGACTTCCAGCCAATGAGCTCTGAGAGGGAGGTGAAGGCTGTGCTGCTGCAATAGATTAAGTAACAACATTCTGACAGCTACAGTGGGACTGTTTGAATTGTATTTCAAACTGTTCATGCAGACTTGTTTTAAAGGGGTCATATAATGGTACATGCACTTATAAGTTAATTGTACTGAAATGTGTGTTGGCAGTGCCTGTACACATCCGTCATATAATGATAAAAATCCACCAAGTCTTTTTGTTTTAATCTCTTTATATGTTTTCCTGCCTCTAATTGAGCCATTCGATTTTGTGACGTCACTAAATAGGACGCCCCTCCCACGAATGTTCATTGACAACAGCGTTTCAATACACCCCCGCCCTGAGCGAGCTGTCATCATAGTCCGCTATTGTTGATAAAATGGATCAGAATGGTGTATAAGCGATTGTGGTGTTCTGTTCTTGGGTGTAATGATGAACACAGCAGTCATTTTGATGTTCCTAAATCCGTCGATGGGACATCGACACAATTCTAATGTTTTTGGCTCTTTGACACCACCACAATGGATTTGAAAAGAAATGAACAACATGCGTAGCCTGGGTTTCCTCATTCTGCCTTATTCGCGCTGCTAGGCAGTCTGGATACCGTGAACCAAATTTTCCCCTGATTTAGGCAACCAATCACAGAACGGGGAGGGAGCACAGGCGCATTTGACAGACGTACAGGCACATTTGATAGACATTCGTTGCACCCAATAATACCACACCTCAAATACGAGAAATTGAACGTGTGGTTTCCAGACCACGTTTCATTCTCAGTGATACGTGGTCTGGTGTTAGCCAGGCTACAACATGTGCTTTAACTGCAGACTTTCAACTTAAATTTTAGGATATTTATATCCGAATCAGGTGAACAGTGTAGGATTTACAACAGTTTGTATATTCCTAGTTTACACTGCATGGGTTATTAGAAAGATAGACTATGAAACAAGCTAGACCAGAGGAGAATTGCAAATCATTATGTCTAGAGCCTTCATAATTAAAACACAAATAGCCAATTTATGTGTGTGTGTGTTGTGTGTAAGGTTGTGGAGTCTAATGCTTGTGCTTAAAATGTGTGCTTAATTTAACTTAAAAATCGAAGGTCTGCAAGGTTTTAAAGCTTGAGCAGTCTACATTCATGATCCATAAATGAAAATCTGTGTACATCTTCACATTGTGGATTTTCTGAAACACAATGCCCTTATCATTGTTTGAGCTGTTGGCTTTGCTTCCTGTGGGTCAGACCTGCTGAGCCGGTCTGGACAGTGTTTACATGCTAGAGAGAGTCACAAGATCTTGGTGCTAATTACTGGTGTCCATGTATCATCTGAATGTCCTCATCTAAATCATATCTTTATATTTCCTGTTATTCAGAATTGCTTGCTAAGCCAATTACATAGTGCTTTGTGTGTACCTTGAATTTTGTCATGTAAACTAGCATATAAACCTTATTAACAATCAATAAAAAAAAATATTACCATGTAATATATTACACTGTTCCCACATTGGACTAGCTCGAAAATGTATGATTCATCTGTGGGTGCCATTTTCTGGCCAGACGCAGGAATTAATTTGGTAAGACCCTCACAGTGCTTTATGGTTGCACAGTGCTTTACCACCAGCCTGCACAGTGGTAACAAGACATGGTGGATCCATGTTCTCATTCTGTTAACGCAAAATTCGGACTCTGCCATCTGAATGTCTGAATGTCTACCAACAGAAGTCGAGACTCATCAGACCAGGCAACATTTTTGCATTCTTCAACTGTCCAGTTTTAGTGAGCTCTTGAAAACTGTAGCCTCTCTTTCCTATTTGTAGTGGAGATCAGTGGTACCCGGTGGGGTCTTCTGCTGTTGTAGCACATCCGCCTCAAGGTGTGTGCGTGTTGTGGCTTTACAAATGTTTTGCTGCATACCTCGGTTGTAATGAGTGGTTATTTCAGTCAAAGTTGCTCTTCTATTAGCTTGAATCAGTTGGCCCATTCTCCTGGTCTTGACCAGGACCACATCCCTAATAATCCTTTGGGTGAGTGAGTGTATGACCATATATATATATATATATATATATATATATATCAGTCAGGTCCATAAATATTAGGACATCGACACAATTCCAATCTTTTTGGCTCTATACACCACCACAATGGATTTGAAATGAAACAAGCAACATGTGCTTTAACTGCAGACTTTCAACTTTAATTTTAGGGTATTTATATCCAAATCAGGGAAACGGTGTAGGAAACAGTTTGTGCCTCCCACTTTTTAAGGCACCAAAAGTAATGGGACAATTGGCTGCTCAGCTGTTCCATGGCCAGGTGTGTGTTATTCCCTCATTATCCCATTTCCAAGGAGCAGATAAAAGGTCCAGAGTTAATTTTCAGGTGTGCTATTTGCATTTGGATTTGGTTGCCGTCAACTTTCAATATGAGATCCAAAGATCCATCACTATCAGTGAAGAAAGCCATCATTTGGCTGAAAAGAAGAAAAAAAACCATCAGAAAGAAAGCAAAAACATTAGGTGTGGCCAAATCAACTGTTTGGTGCATTCTTACCACTGAAAACAATTGTGGTGGATGACCAAATAATTCTTTCCCTGGTGAAGAAAACAACAGTTGGCCAGATCAAGACCACACAAAAAGAATTGTGTCGATGTCCCAATATTTATGGACCTGACTGTATATGTGTGTGTTTATATATATTTGATTTCATTCAACTTAATTTTTTTTTTAATTTTAAGTAATCATTTAATTTTAATTTCATTCATGTTTTATTTTTTTAATCATTATTTCAATTAACAAAATCATTTTTATTTTAGTTAACAATAACACTGTTGAGTACAGTGAGTTTTTCATTTACTCCCACTTTTTTATTTGATACTTCTGTTTTTGGAATGCTTGGTATCGTTCCTCAAAAAGTCCATTATACTGTATAGTACAGCTTGTTTGGTACCAGCTCATAAAAGTCCATCATTTCCAATACTAAGATTTAGCAATTTAATGTTTCGACCAATCACGTGTTAATTACGTGTTTAAAGGGGTGGTACAGTTCCTTTTTCACGAGATGTATAAATAAATAAATCTCTGATGTCCCTAGAGAGTGTTTGTAGAGTTTTAGCTCAAAATATCCCACAGATATTGATAGCAAGTTTAAGTTTTTGAGGGTTATCAAAGATGCACCATTTTGTGTACTTTAAATGCAAATGAGCTGCTGCTCCTGGCACAGAGGGTAGAGCTTCAAGAGCTTGTGTGTGTATGTGAGCAATTCTGATTACCTCGCAGACACACTAAGTCAGAAACTGTTCTGCCTTTTATGTTTAAACCGGAGTCAGACAAAGATGGAGAAACCAACAAGAAGTGGCAACACGTAGAATGCAACATGATGTTGCTGATGTGGAATTAACCATCTTCAATTAGCATATTCTGTCATGATAATCTATAAATGGCTCATATAGGAAGTGTTGTGAGATGCACACAGACTTTCGATTGCATATGAAAAGACGGATGCTACAGTTTGAGGTGATTCACAAATGTGCTCTACTACAACCACACTTCCTCTTTTCAACATGGGAACATGTGTTCCCGGGGGCGGGGTTTGTGTACATTTTAGGGTTGGTGATGTCACTAACCCATGAGAAATGTCTTGTTGTCCTTACTAGCCGTTTGTTGTAGTCCTTAAAAAACGATTTCTTTAAAAGCAAATGTCTCCCTTTGCTTTGACCTTTGAGCATAACTTTGCAGATGTTGTTTATGCTCAAACAGCATTACACTCTAACTAAAGTTGAAATCATAATCAACCACCCCTTTAAAACATCTTTAAAGTCTTTAAAGTGTTAGCATTTGTGTCGTTGAGGTTTCAGTCTAGGCTGATAATCCAAAAATTGAGGGTAGGAGTGATCTATGAACCGGAGAGTAAAGAAGAACTCATTGTCAGTTAAGCAAAGCTCGTAAGTACAAATTGTTCCAGGTTCAAGTTTTAAATGTACTGAAAAGTGTTTTTTGTAATAAAAACATGTTTGCTAGATAAGATATCTTAAATCTTGATGTCCTGAGTTAAAACAGAAACATCCAGGAATTACTTTCCCTCTTTTTAAAGACCAAGAATTGCATGCATGACCATGTCAACCAAACTGTTTTCCATATCAAATTTAATGCAAATTGGACATACACTGTACACTGTTCTGCACTACTGTTCAAAGATTTGTGGACAGTAAGATTTTTAAAAATGTTTTTCAGAGTATTGATTTATGCCATTCAAGGCTTCATTTTTTAAATCAAAAATACAATAAAAACAGTAAAAGTGTAAACTATTAAATAACTGTTTATTTCAATATACTTTAATTTATTCCTGTAACGGCAAAGCTGAATTGTCAGCTCATAATCAGTTACATTCAGTTACATGATCCTTCTAAGTCGATGTTTCGGAGCTAAAGAAATATTTCTTATTATCAGTATTGAAAACAGTTGCTTCAGGATTCTTTGATAAGCAGAAATGTATTTAAATTATCATTGATTTAAATTATAAATAATTTGCTACATTATAAATGTCTTTACTGTAGGGGTGGGCGATATAGCAATTTTGACTCACAATCAAAAAATCAATCGTGATTCGCAATTTTATCACAATTTTTTTTCATGTTTGTTTTACTATTTCAATGTCTTTGTAAAATAAGAACCACTGACACTGACACACACCAGCATGGCCACACTGGCATGGACACCAAGACTATAGACCATTTTGCAAGATGTAAACAACACTGGTCCAGAAGCACTTTCTGTTTCAGTTTTTTAACAATACATAAAACCTGGGATAAAATACAACCAACAGAACATATAAAACTGAATCAAAAAGTTAAACAAACATCTTTAAGATGTTTTCTTTACATGTGAAATAAAGAAAACGGTTACAAACTGAAACAGGAACTGTTTCTGGACCAGTGTTGTTTACATCTTGCAAAATGTTCTATAAGTTATCAAGCTTATTAGAAAAGCATACTTTTCATATTATATGAAGAAAGCTAAAGCTCATACAAAAGCTAATTTTGGTCATGAAATATTCTCTGAGTCCATGATTCATAATACAATCATTCCACGCAAGTCAATATGTTGTGGTTTTCGTGAATCAGCAACAACATCACTGATATAGTTGGCTTCGCTCACAGCCGACTAGAGAGGCCTTATATGTTGTAGAATTTAATCTTAAGTAATCTCAGAATACTGATCTGCATTTGGAGAGTTCCATTGGAATCAGCTGTTTATTTTCCTAATATCTCTGTGTTATCTCCCAGACATAAATAAATTCCAACACCCCCGTGATCAGGAAATCCAGATGCTGGCTGGCAAAGTTATAAAGGGCATGGATGGTGGTCTTCCAGAATGTGCTCTATGGAGACATTTCTGCCAGTGAATACTGAAGCGAGAGCGGTGTTTTCATGTTGTTTCTTATTGGCTTGGTATGTATTGGCTCAACATCATAGCTCACTCTCCGAGAGCTGAAATCCTCAAGGAGAGGAGGGGCGTTTGGATATGTCCTAGAGGAGTTTTTGTATAAGACTGATAATGAGTCGGGCAATTGCAGGCGGAGACTCTGTGGTGTTCTTAGAGTATGAAAACAATTTTTTTTTTTCTGTATTGTCATTTCTGAAAGCTATGTTCGTGATAAATCAACAAGTATGAATGAACTTCATAATGAATCACCTTTGGCACACCCGTTTGAAACACTACAAACATTGCTGCGATTTAAAGGACAAACTGTTGTATGCCACTTAAGTGCCCAAACTGCAGTTTCCATTGAACAGAATGGAATAACAATAACTTACCATGCTGCTTTGATACTTTAAATATAATAATTCATCAGTCTTGCCAGATCCTGCAAGAGTACCATGCAACCTGGCCTGAAAATAACAGTGCAAAAACACAGTGTGTCATTCTGATCAAACTTTGTCTCTGATTAATTCTTTCCTTATCAGCACCTTGATGGCTTGTGTGTAGGCCTGCAGTGAGTTTCTTTTGGACAGATGTTGTCTACAGAAAAACCCATTTATGCAGCATTACTCACTGCTTCTGTGAAGTGCATACTGATTTTGAAAGCACTGTATAATTTTTCCCCCATACCCTTGAAACTGTCTGCTGACTTTATCATACTATGGACATTAATAGTTATGGGATGGTCTGTCCTTATGTCTGGTCCATATAAGGCCTTTAAACCTTTATATGATGGTTAGTGATATTGAAGATATATTCAAGGACCAGTGTTGGGTGTAACTAATTACTAAGTAATTAGTTACTGTAATTTAATTACTTTTCCCTTGAAAATGTAAAGTAAGGGATTACTTTTCATTTATCTGTAATTTAATTACAGTTACTTCTGATGTAATTGAGGTAAATACTGTGTATAGATCAATCCGATCTCACAGCGATTCATATGCATTTTATGAGGTGTCTAAATATTACGACCGCACTCGTACAAATTCATATGAATTATTGTAAAATATGTATGAAAAAAGTGTGAAATGTTATGAGATCAGACAAAACAATAGTGGGTTTAACATCAAAATGTATTGTCTGATGTTAAAAAGTATGTTTTTATAATGTAACCTTCTCCACCTTGGTCTGTTTAAGGATAATTCATGCAATTTTATAGTATTTATTTGAAAGAATTAAAACAGATTCAAGTCTATCGTTGTATTATTTAGCTGGTTGAGATTGATATGGGATTTTGAAAGTAATATAGTAATTAAAAGTAATTAAATACTTTTTAGAGAGAGTAATTAGTACAGTAATCTAATTACATTGTTGAAGAGGTAATTAATTACTTTTTTAGAGTAACTTACACTGTCAAGGACACGTCTATATGAACAAAAACATTGCAGGGAAGCTCAGCCCCTGGCCGTTAATAACAAGCTTTCCAGCTTTATTTAAAGTGTCAACTACCTCAAGGGGCAAAATATCTGGAGGGCTACTGGTTTGATATACTGGAAGAATATTCATTTGCCTTGTTTTTTTAAGCAGTCACATGCTGCTGCTATTTACACTGTTCTCTGTTCACACATGTTTTAGGAATATTATAAAACAGTTAGTTCCAATCCTTGATTCTGGTCAATAGCTGTGCTTTATTCATGATAAAACACAGCTATGACAGCTTCACCCAATGGTTCTGTTTGTCAGTGCGCAACACTGTAGTTCCTATGTGGTTTTTATTTGAGCTTTCATGAATATTACACATTGAAACGTTGTTATTCAGTCAGGGACTTTTTTTCTAGCAGAAGGAAGGCTCTGTGATTTTACTTCATGAAAGTTGCAAATATTTTCTTTTTTACTTGAATATTTTTATTGAGTGGTAACAGTTTTATAGATTTGTGAAGTACCCATACATTATACTGAAATACAAAATATAGGTCATATTTTGTACTTGCAAAAATGTCCAGATATTAAATCTTTCAATTTTTTTTTCATACATGGTGAACAGGTCTTTACTCTAACATTTTATTTATTCATTCATTCATTTTATGTTTTGCTATTGAACCATAGTTAAGTTCCATAGTTACTGGATACTGGACCATAGTTAAGAGTGTGTGTTGATACATCATGAAATAGAGACACATTTTACACCATGAAATAGACAAATTACTGACTGAAAAGGAATGTTGATTGCATGAAAGAGGGAGCAGAGATGTAAGCCAAAATTAGGGCAGGGATGGACCTATAAGCAGGAAAGGAAAATACAGTATAAACTAGTGTGAGGTGTCACAGAGTTGCCCTACTTACTGAAACTCTTGTTGAGAGATACATGTATGTAAATATGCTTGGGAAGCAGACAGATGGTTGAGTCATTTCCTCCCCCATTCTCTCAGGATACCTGGGAAATATCCGCTCTTGGATAGGACAATCATTCATTCTCGGTATACTTTCACATTAACGTGATACAAATCAGGCTAGTTTTCCTAAATTAAATTGTGATAAAGTGTTGATATTCTTTCAATTTTTTTATTTGTTTGTTTGTTTTTTTCATCTGTGTTCAGTTAAATGCAAATTTTGTTCTCTGTGTCTCTTCATTGCCAATGGTGTGGACAGTTTGTCCTCAGATTCTTTCAACAGCGCCTGAGGCAGTGAACACATTGTAATGACTGGGTGTTTCTAGAGGATTTAACAAGTTAACAAACATCACCTGTATTTATTTAGCCTTGTTTTGGTAGCCTTTCTATCAAATTGCAATAAAGGAGTCTACCATTGACAAGAAGATATATGACTAATTAACCCCATTTCTTGAGTTGCCATGTTTCCAAAGAAGTATTGTCAAAAATCACAGTAGTCAACACTAAAATTGCACAGACGTCACACAAATTTCAGTGCCACAGAGTTCTATGCGTTATTTGTACTGGAAAACATTCAACAATCATTGGCATTTAATCTCCATATAGCTTCGATTGCCACTACTAACCTCCGACCAGATATTGTTTTGTGGAGTGGATCAGCATGCATTGTTCAACTGATAGTTAACAGTGCCATGGGGGGATGCTATACTGTAGATGAGGCATATTAGAGGCAGAAACTGCGGTATATGCTCATCTGGCCAATGAAGCAGAACAGTGAAGTTGGAGAGTCCAAGTCAAGTCAAGTGTATTCAGCGCTTTTTACAACATAGATTGCATCAAAGCAGCTACATAGTATCAATCAAAACATAATAACAATGTTTGTTTCTTTGTGGAAAAATATCCACGTTTGGTAGAGCTGATCAAGAGTATTACTGATTGGTTAATTCATTTGAATATCCCCAACTGATAAAGCCAAAGGCAACAGTGGCAAGGAATCGAAAAACTCCATCAAGTGACCTAATGGTGTCCTAAAACTCCATCAGGTGACCCAATGGAGAAAAAAAACCTTGGGAGAACCCAGACTCAGTTCTAGAGGCTGGATTTGCAGTAACTGTAAGATGAAAATGTATGTGAATGTTTCTAAACATACTTTGTGATAAACGCTGATGGCGTTCACATGCGCATTAAGAACTGATTCTATAGTTACGTGCGTTTGAATATATGTTTGTATATCCCTACAAAACCGTGCCTGAACAAACTACTTGTCTTGTCTATACATTTGATACAGAATTTTGTTTTATTTTATCACTTCAGGGTAGGTACACGAAACAAAATTCACAACGCTTTATCTGTAGAGTGGGAAAGGGATCCTACATAGGGAGAGGCTGGTTGGCACTTCAGCACTGCATTGCCATCGGGTCTAGGCTAAGCTCCTCGTCAGATCTGGATACGGCCTGGATCCGACAGGCTGCGGGAAAACCTCGGGATAAACAAATGTAATCCCTCCACCCGCATCCTACTCGCCCCGCTCCGAGCGGGCCTCAAACCCGGGTCTCCGGCGTGAGAGTCGGGCGCTCTAACAAGGAGGCTAAAGACTGCAGCCTCTAGCGTCTGTCGCTAGAGCGCCTATTGAGATCAGAGGAGTGAGGTTTACTTGCACAGCAACTACTAGCTGGCCTCCGTTACACAAAGACACTTGTAGCGTAGATGCCATTCTTCTTATGATGTAACGAGTACATCAGTATTTAAGGAAAGTGTTCCCAGTTCCGTATGCAGCCTAACATTGAATTATAGAAGTCTATCATGTATTATGTGTATGCTAGGGCAAAGAGATGTGTCTTTAATCGAGCTTTGAAGTGTTTCTGCTTCCCGGACAATGGTAGGAAGACTATTCCACAGTTTTGGTGCTAAATAGGTAAAGGATCTACTGCCAGCAGTCAATTTTGATATTCTAGGTAGTGATAACTGGCCGGAATAAAGAGATTGCAAGACGTGAAGGACTATAATGCATTAAGACCTCACTCAAGTACTGCGGAGCTAAACCATTTAGTGCTTCAATATTTAATCAACAATAAGTAATCAACAATATTTTAAAATTTATATGATATTTAATAGGCAGCCAATGCAGTGTTGACAGAACCGGGCTAATATGGTCATACTTCCTGGTTGTGGTAAGAACTCGAGCTGCTGCGTTTTGTACTAGCTATAGTTTGTTTATTAAGAGAGCAGGGCAGCCTCCCAGTAAATGTCAGTAAGCTGGGCTGAGTTGAGTGGGGTACAGCAACCGCACCAGTATGAGGGATGTAAAGGTCAGTAAGCTGGGCTGAGTTGAGTGGTGGACAGAAGGGGGTGACTCTGGGACGTCGAGCCCTCTTGAGGTGTCGTGGGCTAGTCAACGAAACACTGAGGACGGAAGGTGCCCACTTGAAGACCCCAGAGATGTCCCTTACTCGGCTCAATCCAAACGGTTATCATGCTGGTCCACTGGGAAGACCACATTGTAGTTGCAGCTCATAAAGGAGAGTCACATCACCATATGGAAAGAAGCATAAATGGATGCAGAAGCATAGTTTACTTTACTTAAAGCTACGTCTTAGTTTGTGCTTATCTTGGCGAAAGTTTAGTTAAGTTTTTAACATCTACTCTCGTGTAATGGAAATCATGATCAAAGCATCATATCCCTTGGAGATGAAAATAATCATGGGAAAAGAAATTAATCAAATTGCACTAATATAATTCATATACCAATAAGGGGAGGGGCTAGTGTGTGTGCAGCAGTCACACACTAAGTATGAATCTGTAATGCATATTGTGAGCATTATTAATTGACGTAGATGAGAATAAATGGGACTATCAATAAATAAACAGCACTTAATTTCTCAGGAGTCGACCTGGGGTTACCAGTCCTATTTTAGCGTCTTCACCAATATTGGTCTCACTCTGAAATGAAAGAGCAATGAATACATTTCCAACATTTAAAGATGAGAATGGATTTCATAAAAGGCTGCATGTGAGGACATACATTATGAATGTGCCTATACCTCAGCCTTTCACCTAAATTATTCGAAATGTATTATTCATCCCAAAATATTGCATATAGATTTTTGAAATGAATGACTGCCTTTGATGACAGATTAAAAGTTTCCCTTTTGCCTATCAATTGAAACATATTCAAATGATATCTAATAATTACATCTTATGTTTTGGTCATGGCACAGACTGAGACGATTCATTAATCATATGACGATAAGAAATAAAGGTAAAGCAAAACAATAAGGTCTCATTTGTTGACATGACACTCAACGCTGGGTTCAACCCACATTTGGATTACATATTGACAAACCCACGGTTTAAATTTTTATTTAAAAATTAAATAGTTGGGTTTGTCCATTTTTGTCCCAACCGTGGGACTCTAATCATTTGTTAGAGTGTTTAATGTATTTAATAACTAACAGTTAGCAATATATTAAAACATTTTTAGTTAAATAATAAAAATGGCGGTTATAGTTAACACAGCATAAACGAATGTTAACAATACATCTTTTGATTTTAATGTTGAAATTAATATTAGTCTTACTAAGATTAATAAATGCTGTAGAATATTGCTCATTCTTAGTAGATCTTAACTAATGTAGTTAATGTTAACTAATGAAACCTTATTGTAAAGTGTTACTGAAATAAATATCAACTCTAATGAAACCAGGTCAGCCTCTTTTATTATGTGCATGTTTTCCTTTCCTTGTGTTTTGGGAAATAGGATATCTCACGTCTGTCACATGCCTGTCCTGTCTTGTGTTGCACATGGGTGTTTGTCATGTTGTGCCATGTGCTGTTGTGATTGTTGATCCCTCCCCCTCGTTACCTGATTAGTGTTTGAGTTGTTCCACCTGTCCCCTCTTGATTTGTTCCCTTTTTAAGTCTCCTCTTCTATGCAGTCTTTGTCGGTTCGTTGTCATACGTCATCCCAGTTCCTTGTTGATGGTCTTATGGTCAGAGTCTATGTTGGTTTCATGGTCATTTATTGTGTTTTCCCCCTTGTGGGTTTTTGATTTGTGTTTGTTTTGTTTTTGTTAATAAATCCTCCTTGTTTTTGCACTTGAGTTCTCTTCCCATTTTTGTAAGTGTTCCGTGACAACGTCTTCCCCTAAATTTCCCTGTCTATCAGACACTTCCTCGATGTTGCCACACCCCGTCACACTTACCTCCTGACCTATTGACATTTTGGTTTTAGGGCTTGCCAACAGTAAAAGGTTGTTTTTGTTGCTATGTTACAGGCGCCTTTCCAACATTTATAAATAGCAGTGAGGCCTTTCCTGCACTTCTTCTCTGTAGGAAGAGCAGAAGCAGGGGTTGCTGAGGTGAGCTCTCAGCGGGTGAGTGCACATAGGGGTAATTGTGCTTGCAGAACTGCAGAGTTCCCACCAGATATTCCTCTTACACTGCACCAAGGTGATGATGCAATTTAGGTTTTATTTTTTATTTTTTTTATATAATTTATTTATAAAACGGATAGTTATAGAGCCAGACCGATATTATTGGCCGATGTTAGGCATTTTCCATAATATCGGTAACGGCAGTTATAATGGCCGATAAATGAATATTTAAAAAATAAAAACGGACGAAACATGCTTTAATCATCTCTCCTTGGCCTGTTATGTTTAAAATGTATGTTTTACAATTTGCAGTATGATGTTATCTATTGCTAAATTATGGCTCATCATAGACTAGCTAATCACAAAGCAAGCTAATGCCACTATCATCAGTGGAAGACCGCTAACGTTAACATTTATGAGCTTGGAAACCACAATGAACTTTTTCTGCCTAAATAAAGTAATTATTACTATATAACTAGCATATCTCTAGTTACAGTCCCTGCGTTGTAAAATGTAAGTTAAGGCCATTGCTCACCGAGCACGAAATATTCGTATGCGTATTTTCGTGTTCGTCAGCTTAAAAATTCGTCACGCATAGAAACCTTGCACACCGAGTCCGTTGCGTATTTCTTAAACCTTTGCGGGAAAAAACGCAAAAATACCAAATGGATTCGTCAAGCAGTGAGGATGATTTTTGCCCTCTCTCTTATTGAAAAAGGAAGAAAGAGAAAATATTACGTCCATCCAATCCTGAAATTGTGCCGAGAGGAAGGAGAGTTCCTTATCAAGGAGTTGCGAATTTATCCTGAGCGATTCAAAATTTACCTCAGAATGTCAGTGGGACAGTTCGATGCTTTGCTAGCGATTCTGGAGCCACATATTAAAAACAAGACCACCAATTTCCGTGAACCAATCGATTCTGAACGGAGACTGGCAGTGTGTCTGAAATGGACCAGGTATGGACACACACACACACACACACGGACAAACACACACCCGGACAAACACACACCCGCGCGCGGCCCGTTGGAAGCGCTGGGCAGAACAGCTAGGCTGTTATTGTGTATTGTGCCCAAATACATTAGTTATCGAATAGGCTGCTCAATCACACCTTATTCGATCCTAAATTTCAATCTGATTGAAAGGGGAGGTTTATTAATTTCATAATCCAATATAGAGAAGAGAACATAAACACTTGATCGAATTGAAAACCGAAACTGAAAGCACGGCGCATATGTGCAATGATTTGAGGACGAGCTCCCCCGGCCCTGAATTGTCAAAAGACCTCTCAAAATGCTGGCTCTGGATGCGAAAAACGCAGAAAATCGAACCCGATCCGATTAATTTTATGACGGACGAAAGTTTCGGAGGCGGTGTGCAAGCGTGACTGACATAACGTGAGGTCGAATTTTTTTTTTAACGTGCGAAAATTTCGGATGCGAATTTCGGACTCGGTGTGCAATGGCCTTTATACTTGCGAGGAGTGAATATTTAGACGTAGAGAAAAAGTATCTTGTGCAGAAAAGTTACATTTTCTTTTACATGTGTTTGAAATCCAACAATATTTAATAAAAAAATATCGGCCGATATATCGGAATATCGAATTTTAAAACCCCAAAATATTTGTATCGGTATCGACCTTCAAAATCCTTTATCGGTCGGGCTCTAGTTAGTTACAGTCCTTGATTCTGACTGATTGAGCAGCATTCAAAGCAGTTGCTTTGATTTTAGTTACAATGCAGTTGCAATGCTTTAATTTTTTATATTTATTTGTTTCACAACAGAGCAGAGATTTATTGCTTTTCTGTTTTTAGTTTTTTATTTGGAGCCAATCGAATATTCATTTCTTGACTTGTTTGGGATAATGTGTGGCTTCTGTCCAGCAGTCACTATAGAATTCTCATAAAAACTTTACTGCTTGAGAAACACTCCAAAAATGGAGATCACACTTTCTTCCTCTGTAAACGTGTAAAACCTGTTTTAGTCTGATAAGGCCTTTGCTACTCCTTGTGCACTAAAGATCACTGACAGCTCCAGGTTTGGATTAGATGCATTTATATAATTTTTTCTCCTTCTCTTGTTCACCGAAACTACGGTAAAATGCTGCTCGAGGGCAGACCGTACTTTGGCCAGTGATCAGAACGAGAGAAGCTCCTACACATAAACTGTCTAGAAATGATGGCAGTCGACAACACGCTGAGGAGTTTTGTCCCCGAATAAAAGGTCACCACGTCTTGGTCAACTTGGACAACATGTCAGTGGTGGCCTACATAATTCGCCAGGGTCAGTTAGATGACGCTATCTAATCTTAACCCTACCCCAGACCTAAACCTACCCGTGTCATCTAACTGACGTTAAAGGTAAAGCGTCAGTTGGATGTCGCCCCAGGATCGTCATCTAATTGACGTTAAAGGGTACCCTAAAACGTCGGATGTTGACGCATGGTGAAAAGCGTCAGTTAGTTGACGTCTTGGGATGAGACTGTGTTAGCACTATATGAGCCTCAAGCCCCTGCTCTTGGGACTTTGGTGTTGGATCCCAGCAAGCTCTGTGTTCCCCTAGTGTAAGATATTACGCAGTACTAGAGAATCTCTCTTAAGAGAACATACTCGGTTACTAATGTAACCTCGGTTCTCTCTGTCTAGAAGAATGAGAACTGTGTATCTTTGCCATGCCTGCAACACGCCCTGGTTCGCTTTGGCGATGGAAAATCAGATTATATTAGCCCATCGAGCTATATTTATAGCCCCAGGCCACGCCTGCTTTGGCGGGAGGTGACGTATCTGGCGTCACCAAGGGCCTCTTTCTATAGGCTGCTGCAGTTGCCGCAGGACAGCCAATACCCAGCAAACACATTTAGGTTCTGGGAACGTTCTGGGTTTTTGGTTCCCAGAACGTTCATAGAACTTTCCCTTAAGGTTGAGGGAACGTTCTTGGAACATTCTCCTTACGTTATAAAAATGTAACCTAAAAATAACCTACACGGAACGTTCCTATAACGTTTTTGTTTGGTTCCCAAAAAATAACCTAATGGGACCATTCGAGAACGTTAGGGGAACGTTCTGTGTTTGCTGGGTAGGCATGTGAGCCATCTTGCCTATGTCTACATGCTGCCGCAACGTTTTACATTAATTCAAAATTAAGAATAATTTTTGGCTTCAATATCTCATGGAAAATAGGTTTTCCCCTAGCGTTAGATATTACGCAGTACTCGTTCCCTCTTCTAGAGAGAACCGAGGTTACGTTAGTAACCAAGTATGTTTTCTCCAACTTTTTTCATTATTTTTTTCAAATTTTAATGCATTTCATCTTATCTCTTTGAAATATTACAGCATTTTGGTACAACGTTTTTTTTTTATGTGCTTATATATATATATATATATAGAGAGAGAGAGAGAGAGAGAGAGAGATAATTACTGTTTTGTTTTGTTTGTAATTAAAATGCAATCCAGGCCAAACCAAATGTCCAGTTGATTTTGTTCCATGTATTTCAAAAACAGTCTCTCTGTAGTGTTTTTTTTCCACTCTTTGTGCAAGATAGGTCTTCTTTATGTCCTTTTCATCAGCTTTGGCCACGCTAGAATGGCTTTCCACTCCAGGCAGTACAGTTATATTCAGTCAGTGGTTTTGTTTCTGTGTATCAGTCCAGAGCTTTGCAGTCTTTTCAGCCTCACGCAGGGAAGGGTCCCACCACCACTGAAATGATGTCTCCTGCACTCAATCCCTACCCTACCCTATCTCAGAGTGGTCCAATGTTCTGAGAAAATGAACATCCAAAGATTTATAGTCTCGCTTTGACTGAAACAGATTACAAAGTCCAGTCCTTTTTATTTAATTTTGTCTGTCCTTTTATTACGTAAACTTAGAACAGTCGTTGAGGCCCAGGAAGAGTTTAAACAATGTGTAACATTATATCTTCCGAAGCCAAAGCTTTTAAAAGTATGACAGTAAATCTTTCTGCCTTCAGCACCTTGGAATGTAGAATTGTGGTCAAGCGTTAAGGAGCTTCAGAGGACAGTGCAGCAAATGAAAGTCTTACAACATTCAGTTAATTTGTGTGGAAGCGGGTCTAATAAGATATGAAAACTTTAGCGTAGGTTCTGCCTGAAAAACTCGTCACTTTCATCTATCCAATCGTGTTGTAATACTTGTTGTATAAACTAATTTCCTAAGGTATAAATATAAGGTAGATATAAAGATATAACGATAAAAAAATAAAAATAAAAAAAAAGATTGGTACTTATGCATATCTGAGTTCATAGATGCTTACCATCCTTCTTAACACCACCACCAGGATAGTCCCTTCCCATACCTCCCAGGGGGGTCGGCTGCGCCCCTGCCTTCTCATCTTCAGACAGGAAATGCAGATTCCGTACCCTCGGATTGCGAGCTACAGACGGGACCTATGCCAAATAACTTTATATCATAATACTTGGTTGCTGGGCTGTTAATAAATGCATATACTTGTTGAGGTATTTTGCCTCCAGAGGTTTTATGTGATTCCAGCACAACACCTGCATTAGCAGACCGTAACAGCATACTGAAGATATGCAGATACCAGCGCTGCACTACCTATCATGACATTCCTGTAATTCTTCACATTTGTTTAAAGACTAAAGGAACATGAATGGGAACATTTTGTACTAGAATTATGAAAATTTCTTTACCCTAATGTCCATTGCTATAGGGCTATTGATTTATCTTGCTGCAAATAATGTTTTCCCTGGAAATCACACACATCATCGTTTTTCCCTTCTCATTGGCCACATCTGTACAATGCTTTGACCGCATCTAGATTTGCATTTCCTTAGGCGAATATGTGATTACAAGTGTGTGTTAATGAAATGTTTTATCAAAGATGCTTTGACATTGATATGACACTGAGCATTTGTATTGTTCACCTGCACATACGATTTTACGCAGTAACTTTGCAATGTAAAGAATGATGACTAAAATGATAACTATAAGCTTTCACACCAGCAGACAATATTGTTTTGTAGCGCACACTGTAGTTATCTTGATTGTCACTTTAAATGCTAAAGCTCTTTAAAGCAGAATAGATTCTGATGGCTGTCAATGTTTTTATTGTTCATCAGCTGAAGAAAAAAGTTCTGAAAGTGATTCCAACACTTGTTTGTATAGTAACTCAGAGATACTATCTCAGAAGTTCATGCCATTTGTTTTAGATTTGAATGTTCTCAACAAATATTTTGTTGACATGTCACAGGACACGGGTCATTAAGAAAGCAATGACACAACATCAATAATGGAACTTGCCCAGTGTTTCACATTAGATGTGTACCATGACAGTGATACCAAAGGCATGGAAAGGACTCCTTTATTCACAGACTTTCATGCACTCAGAAAACTGTCATTTTAGATTAACACCATCAATTTAATTTCAAGAGCATTAAACATTGAAGTTTCTATGAAAACCTGAAGGCCGTCTTTTCTTTTTTAAATGGTTTTTATTGCTGTATTTTCACATAGCATACATGACAACCAGATCCATGAAGTGTAAAATCCAACTGAAATTATGTGGAAGTCCTTAGTATACAAAATAACCTTGTAAATTATGTACAGCTCGGAACACCTGAGCCCTGCCTGCAGTGGTGTTGTGTAACCACACACAAGCACTTAGGCCTACACAGACAGACACACCAAAAGTGCACATACACTTAGTGTGCTTTATGGTGCTATTGAATATGCATATATGACAGTGTCAGTGTCCTTGCATCAGCTAGCAAAATATCTAAAGTATATCTTTATATATATATAATATATATAGATAATTTTATAACCATTTTTTCTGGTTCTCAAAAAGTAGGGCAACATAATGTGATGAACTGCAGTAGTTTCCTGAAGTTGAGAAATACCACAGATGCCATGCACTTTGTGTTTTGTATATTATGCAAAGACATTCAGACATGCTTGGGCCACAGTAGGTAAATAAAAAATAAAAAATAAAAAAACATTTAAAACACATAGAACTTGAACGATTCAACTTTTTAATTTGGAGGTTACCTAAAATTTACCTTGATGATTAAGAATACATATTAAAAGTTATGTTAATCCTTCATTATTTCTCAAGTATTTTCCTATAACAGCAGATCAATTTGTGCAGGATGTGTTGAACCGTTTACCCTGGCCTTGAACAAGGACAGGATGTGACATGAGGTCCGAGGCTGGCCGACATAAAAAGGAGAACAATGACAATTACCAACAGTGCTAAGCTAAATACATGTACTGTGCATTGGTTACACCTATTGTGCATACTTACTGTTAAATACTGTGCATTGGTTACACCTATACAAGAGACTTCCAATGGGTGGAGTCACATTGGAAATACCATTATTAGCAGTAATCTTCCTAGATAAATACTGTACCACACATGTCTGTCACAGACTAGAAGGACACAGATGGATAGAGTAACCAGGTTTATTGAACAGGTGGTTGGGTTAGACAACAGGTGAGTATGCAATGGAGAAAGTTCAGGGATGCAGCGGGAAACAGTCTGATGAAGTATATCTTATCTGGTGCAGGACGGAGAGACGGAGAGTGGAAGCAGCAGACGGATGAACAGGTGGAGACCGGGAACCAGGAGCTGACGATGGGCTGACGGAGCTGAAGCAAGCGGGTAAGTAATCCGTAACTTAGTGGTCAGGGTAACAGGAGTCTGTAGCCGTAGCATCGACGAGACCAGACGGTGAGTGACTGTGAGGAGTGAGTTTATAAAGGGAGGATGATTGGGACGGTGATTGATGTGGGCAGGTGACGGTGATTAGAAGGCTGGGGAGCTGGAACGAGTGGGCGGAGTGAAGGTGTCTGGTGCTGACGCGGATGGATCCGTGACAGTACCCCCCCCCCCACGGCCAGCTCCAGCTGGCAGACGGGACCGACGACGGGGACGACCACGGCCCCGGGGCGCTGGACGATCTGGGTGGGTGGTGTGAAAGTCCTGGAGTAAGGAGGGGTCCAGAATGTCCTCCCGGTTGACCCAACATCTCTCCTCAGCACCGAATCCCTCCCAGTCCACGAGATACTCCAAGCGGCCGCCCCGTCGTCGGGAGTCGAGGATCTCATGGACTCGATAGATGTTATCATCTTCAGGATCTGCAGGAGGAGGGGGCACCTCCGCAGCACCAGACTCTGGGGAAGAAGGAGAGAGAGGGTTAGTGTAGGGCTTCAGCAAGGAGACGTGGAAGGTGGGTGCGATGCGGTAGTGAGCGGGAAGGACCAGCCGGTAGGTGACGGGGTTGATCTGCCTCTGTATCGCGAAAGGTCCGATGTATCTGGGACTCAGCTTCCGACAGGGCTGTCGGAGACGGATGTCCCGGGTGGAGAGCCAGACCAGTTGTCCGGGAAGGTAGTGAGGGGTGTCGGAACGGCGTAGGTTGGCCTGGTTCTGGTGTCTCCGAACAGCCCGCTGGAGGTGAGTATGAGCTGAGTCCCAGACTCTCTCGCTCGTCTGGAACCAATGATGGACTGCTGGGACGTCTGATGGTTCTCCTGACCAGGGGAGAGTGGAGGTTGGTAGCCGAGTATGCACTGGAATGGGGTGAGTCCGGTGGTGGTTTGTCGGAGAGAGTTCTGTGCATACTCGGCCCAGGGCAGGTAACGACTCCAACAGTCCTGATGATCGTGGCAGTATGACCGCAGGTATCTCCCTATCTCCTGGATCTTCCGCTCAGTCTGGCCGTTTGACTGAGGATGATAACCCGAAGTGAGGCTGACGGTCACTCCCAGAAGGTTGAAGAAAGCCCTCCAGACACGGGAGATGAATTGGGGTCCTCGATCGGAGACAACGTCCTCTGGGATACCGAAGTTCCGGAAAATGTGCTGGAACAGGGCCTCCGCTGTTTCAAAGGCTGTAGGAAGGCCAGGAAGGGGGATCAGCTTGCACGCTTTAGAGAAGCGGTCTACTACTACTAGGATGCAGGTGTGATTGTCAGACATGGGCAGGTCAGTGACGAAGTCCACTCCGAGGTGGGACCAGGGTCGAGTGGGTATGGGAAGAGGGACCAGTTTGCCTTCTGGGAGATGACGGGGAACTTTGGCCATGGCACAGACTGAGCATCCTTTGACGAACCGGGAGACGTCCTGGGCCATACCCGGCCACCAGTAGCGCTGTTGGACGAGCGAGAGAGTGGACTGGCTGCCTGGGTGTCCAGAGCCCGGCGAGGAGTGAACTGAGTCCATGAGGGACAGGCGTAAAACGAGTTGGGACATAGACCCGTCCCTCTGGACCTCCCGGCGGAGCAGGTTCAAGCTGTGTGGCCTCGGCGATGTGCTCATCCATGCTCCACTGAATGGGGCTGACCACCACGGCTGGAGGGAGAATGGTTTCGGACTCCACAGGAGGGACCTCGGGTTGGAACTGACGTGAGAGGGAGTCTGCTTTCACATTCTTATCTCCGGGGCGATAGGTGACTGAGAAGTGGAAGCGTGTGAAGAACAGGGCCAACGGGCTTGACGGGGATTGAGTCTCTTGGCCTCTCGGAGGGTATTCAAGGTTACGATGGTCCGTGATCACAGTAAAAGGGTGTTGGGCTCCCTCCAGCCAGTGCCGCCATTCCTCCAGCGCGAGTTTGATGGCCAGTAACTCCCGGTTGCCGATGTCATAATTTTGCTCCGCCGGGACAGTTTCTTGGAGTAGAAGGCGCATGGGTGGAGTTGAGGTGGGTTCCCCTGCCGCTGAGAGAGGACCGCTCCTACCCCGAGATGGATGCATCCACTTCGACGAGGAACGGTAAGGCTGGGTCCGAAGAGCCAGGGTAGGAGCGGAGCTGAAGGCGGACTTCAGGTCTTGAAAAGCGCGGATGGCTTGGTCGTTCCAGGATAGAGACTTGGCCCCACTCTTGAGAAGGTCGGTGAGGGAAGAGCTGAGGGGACTGAAGTTCTGGATGAACCGCGGGTAGAAATTGGCAAACCCCAGGAAGCGCTGAAGCTCCTTACGGGTGGTGGGTTGGGGCCAGTGGAGTACCGCTTCCACCTTCCTCTGGTCCATGGTGATACCGTGGGGAGTGATGATGTAACCGAGGAATTGGATGGTGCTTTGGTGGAATTCGCATTTCTCCAGTTTGAGATAGAGGTGATAGTCTCGGAGCCGGTGTGATACTGTTTGAACGTGATGGATATGAGAGGTCAGGTCGGGGGAGTAGATGAGGATATCGTCGATGTAAATGATGACAAACTGGTTGAGGAGATCGCGGAATATCTCATTCATGAAACCTTGAAAGATGGCGGGTGAGTTGGACAATCCGAAGGGCATCACGAGATATTCGTAGTGCCCCGCGGGGGTGATGAAGGCGGTCTTCCACTCATCTCCTTCCCGGATGCGGATGAGGTTGTAGGCACTACGAAGATCTAGTTTGGTGTAGATGGATGCCCCTCGGAGTTGTTCCAGAGCGGCTGGGACCAGAGGAAGAGGATAGCGGAATTTGACAGTAGCTTGATTGAGGGTACGGTAGTCGATGCAGGGGCGCAAGCCTCCATCCTTTTTCCCCACGAAGAAGAAGCTCGAAGCGGCAGGGGACACAGATGGTCGGATGAATCCGTGGTCGAGAGCCTCCTGGATATACTCCCCCATGGCCTTCTGTTCCGGATGGACAGAGGGTAGATCTTACCCCGCGGTAGGACCGC
>NW_024121122.1:2295255-2318899 GCF_016745375.1 Pimephales promelas | reverse complement strand
AATGACGAGACCAGACGGTGAGTGACTGTGAGGAGTGAGTTTATAAAGGGAGGATGATTGGGACGGTGATTGATGTGGGCAGGTGACGGTGATTAGAAGGCTGGGGAGCTGGAACGAGTGGGCGGAGTGAAGGTGTCTGGTGCTGACGCGGATGGATCCGTGACAGTACCCCCCCCACGGCCAGCTCCAGCTGGCAGACGGGACCGACGACGGGGACGACCACGGCCCGGGGCGCTGGACGATCTGGGTGGGTGGTGTGAAAGTCCTGGAGTAAGGAGGGGTCCAGAATGTCCTCCCGGTTTGACCCAACATCTCTCCTCAGCACCGAATCCCTCCCAGTCCACGAGATACTCCAAGCGGCCGCCCCGTCGTCGGGTCGAGGATCTCATGGACTCGATAGATGTTATCGTCTTCAGGATCTGCAGGAGGAGGGGGCACCTCCGCAGCACCAGACTCTGGGGAAGAAGGAGAGAGAGGGTTAGTGTAGGGCTTCAGCAAGGAACGTGGAAGGTGGGTGCGATGCGGTAGTGAGCGGGAAGGACCAGCCGGTAGGTGACGGGGTTGATCTGCCTCTGTATCGCGAAAGGTCCGATGTATCTGGGACTCAGCTTCGACAGGGCTGTCGGAGACGGATGTCCCGGGTGGAGAGCCAGACCAGTTGTCCGGGAAGGTAGTGAGGGGTGTCGGAACGGCGTAGGTTGGCCTGGTTCTGGTGTTCCGAACAGCCCGCTGGAGGTGAGTATGAGCTGAGTCCCAGACTCTCTCGCTCGTCTGGAACCAATGGTGGACTGCTGGGACGTCTGATGGTTCTCCTGACCAGGGGAAGAGTGGAGGTTGGTAGCCGAGTATGCACTGGAATGGGGTGAGTCCGGTGGTGGTTTGTCGGAGAGAGTTCTGTGCATACTCGGCCCAGGGCAGGTAACGACTCCAACAGTCCTGATGATCGTGGCAGTATGACCGCAGGTATCTCCCTATCTCCTGGATCTTCCGCTCAGTCTGGCCGTTTGACTGAGGATGATAACCCGAAGTGAGGCTGACGGTCACTCCCAGAAGGTTGAAGAAAGCCCTCCAGACACGGGAGATGAATTGGGGTCCTCGATCGGAGACAACGTCCTCTGGGATACCGAAGTTCCGGAAAATGTGCTGGAACAGGGCCTCCGCTGTTTCAAAGGCTGTAGGAAGGCCAGGAAGGGGGATCAGCTTGCACGCTTTAGAGAAGCGGTCTACTACTACTAGGATGCAGGTGTGATTGTCAGACATGGGCAGGTCAGTGACGAAGTCCACTCCGAGGTGGGACCAGGGTCGAGTGGGTATGGGAAGAGGGACCAGTTTGCCTTCTGGGAGATGACGGGGAACTTTGGCCATGGCACAGACTGAGCATCCTTTGACGAACCGGGAGACGTCCTGGGCCATACCCGGCCACCAGTAGCGCTGTTGGACGAGCGAGAGAGTGGACTGGCTGCCTGGGTGTCCAGAGCCCGGCGAGGAGTGAACTGAGTCCATGAGGGACAGGCGTAAACGAGTTGGGACATAGACCCGTCCCTCTGGACCTCCCGGCGGAGCAGGTTCAAGCTGTGTGGCCTCGGCGATGTGCTCATCCATGCTCCACTGAATGGGGCTGACCACCACGGCTGGAGGGAGAATGGTTTCGGACTCCACAGGAGGGACCTCGGGTTGGAACTGACGTGAGAGGGAGTCTGCTTTCACATTCTTATCTCCGGGGCGATAGGTGACTGAGAAGTGGAAGCGTGTGAAGAACAGGGCCCAACGGGCTTGACGGGGATTGAGTCTCTTGGCCTCTCGGAGGTATTCAAGGTTACGATGGTCCGTGATCACAGTAAAAGGGTGTTGGGCTCCCTCCAGCCAGTGCCGCCATTCCTCCAGCGCGAGTTTGATGGCCAGTAACTCCCGGTTGCCGATGTCATAATTTTGCTCCGCCGGGGACAGTTTCTTGGAGTAGAAGGCGCATGGGTGGAGTTGAGGTGGGTTCCCCTGCCGCTGAGAGAGGACCGCTCCTACCCCCGAGATGGATGCATCCACTTCGACGAGGAACGGTAAGGCTGGGTCCGGAAGAGCCAGGGTAGGAGCGGAGCTGAAGGCGGACTTCAGGTCTTGAAAAGCGCGGATGGCTTGGTCGTTCCAGGATAGAGACTTGGCCCCACTCTTGAGAAGGTCGGTGAGGGAAGAGCTGAGGGGACTGAAGTTCTGGATGAACCGGCGGTAGAAATTGGCAAACCCCAGGAAGCGCTGAAGCTCCTTACGGGTGGTGGGTTGGGGCCAGTGGAGTACCGCTTCCACCTTCCTCTGGTCCATGGTGATACCGTGGGGAGTGATGATGTAACCGAGGAATTGGATGGTGCTTTGGTGGAATTCGCATTTCTCCAGTTTGAGATAGAGGTGATAGTCTCGGAGCCGGGTGAGTACTGTTTGAACGTGATGGATATGAGAGGTCAGGTCGGGGGAGTAGATGAGGATATCGTCGATGTAAATGATGACAAACTGGTTGAGGAGATCGCGGAATATCTCATTCATGAAACCTTGAAAGATGGCGGGTGAGTTGGACAATCCGAAGGGCATCACGAGATATTCGTAGTGCCCCGCGGGGGTGATGAAGGCGGTCTTCCACTCATCTCCTTCCCGGATGCGGATGAGGTTGTAGGCACTACGAAGATCTAGTTTGGTGTAGATGGATGCCCCTCGGAGTTGTTCCAGAGCGGCTGGGACCAGAGGAAGAGGATAGCGGAATTTGACAGTAGCTTGATTGAGGGTACGGTAGTCCGATGCAGGGGCGCAAGCCTCCATCCTTTTTCCCCACGAAGAAGAAGCTCGAAGCGGCAGGGGACACAGATGGTCGGATGAATCCGTGGTCGAGAGCCTCCTGGATATACTCCCCCATGGCCTTCTGTTCCGGGATGGACAGAGGGTAGATCTTACCCCGCGGTAGGACCGCCCCGGGCAGCAGATCGATCGCGCAGTCCCATGGCCGATGTGGAGGTAGGGTGGTCGCTTGATGTTCATCGAAGACATCCTGGAACGCCCGGTAGGGAAAGGGAATCTCGGGAGGATGTCCAGCAGGTGGCCTATCCACGGAGGTGGTGGAGAGGGGAACGATCGGAGTGGTGGTATGAGCGGAGGTCCTCGTCATAGATGGCAGGCAGTGATGGAAGCAGTCCTCCCCCCACCGTAGGATCTCGCCGGTGGACCACTGGACATGAGGGGAGTGGGTCTCCAACCAGGGGCGCCCCAGGATGATCTCGGCCGTGGAGCCCTCCAGCACCAGGAAAGAGATCTTCTCCTTATGAAGCCAGCCGATCTCCAGCCCCAGGTCGGGACTACGATGTCCGACCCGGCCGCGCCCCAGAGGTTGACCGAGGATGGTTTGTACTTGCAGTTTGTGGGGAATGGATCGTTGCCTGGTTTGTAGCCGGTTTAAGGTGGACAGAGAGATGAAATTGGCCGCTGATCCGGAGTCGATCAGCGCCTGAACTGAAAGGGAACGGTTCAGATAAGTGAGAGTGGCAGCAGTACATTTCAAGGGAAATGGGTAGTGGTAGGTGGACTGTACTCACAGCGGGTCGGGGCGGACGAATGGGGCAGGTGGCGAGCAGGTGACCGGAGGCTCCACAGTATAGGCACAGACCGTTGGTGATACGCCGATTTCTCTCGGACACTGGCAGACGCGAGGTACAATGTCCATCGGCTCTGGTGCTGGAGGACTGTGATGACGGGACGCTGGACGAGGAGGTGTGAGTGCAGGGCTGTCGAGCTGGCAGGCAGTGCGGCGCTGATCGATGCGAATGGATCGCTGGATGATGCTTTCTATTCCACGGTGTCATCATAGATCGCGAGCTGAAGACGGATGTCTGAATTCAAGCCATGACGGTATGCGGTGATGAGCGCGCTCTCGTTCCAACCGAGAGTGGCGGCGAGGGTGCGGAACTGCAGGGCATAGGAGGCAACTGACGATCTCCCTTGCCGCAACCGGTACAGCTGGTCTTGCACCGAGATGGAATGGGCAGACTGTGAGAATACTTCGATGAAGTGACCGGAGAAAGCAGCAAACGTCCGTGTAACTGGACCTCGATCTTTCCACAGGCATGAGCCCAATTGAGCGCTCGACCTCGCAGGAGTGAGATGAAAAATGCGACCTTAGATCGTTCGGTGGGGAAGGCGGATGGATTCATCTCCATGTAGAGCTCGCACTGCAGGAGAAAGCCGCTGCACTCCTCCTCCTCGCCAGAGAAGGGCGCTGGTTGGGCCATGGGACTGACAGAGGCAGACGGGGAAGAAGTGGTGACGGTGGCCGTGGAGAGTGCTGGAGCGCTAGTCCGGGGAATGGTAGGAGAGGGTGGGGTCGGTGTAGCGCTGGTGCTCGGGGTAGGTTGTAGCATGTTGTTGGTCTGGTCTTCTGTCACAGACTAGAAGGACACAGATGGATAGAGTAACCAGGTTTATTGAACAGGTGGTTGGGTTAGACAACAGGTGAGTATGCAATGGAGAAAGTTCAGGGATGCAGCGGGAAACAGTCTGATGAAGTATATCTTATCTGGTGCAGGACGGAGAGACGGAGAGTGGAAGCAGCAGACGGATGAACAGGTGGAGACCGGGAACCAGGAGCTGACGATGGGCTGACGGAGCTGAAGCAAGCGGGTAAGTAATCCGTAACTTAGTGGTCAGGGTAACAGGAGTCTGTAGCCGTAGCATCGACGAGACCAGACGGTGAGTGACTGTGAGGAGTGAGTTTATAAAGGGAGGATGATTGGGACGGTGATTGATGTGGGCAGGTGACGGTGATTAGAAGGCTGGGGAGCTGGAACGAGTGGGCGGAGTGAAGGTGTCTGGTGCTGACGCGGATGGATCCGTGACAATGTCATTACAGACAACATTTCAGAGTCATTACAATGGCATGATTCAGTTCAACTAGACAAAAGAAAGATTTTATCTGTACCTCCAGATTAAGGGTTTAGGCTAGTGCTGTACTTTCTGTAATTTGGGGCTGAATGGTCATAAAATCTAGTGACCGGAACATTCAGCTCATCCAGCCTGCTGTCTGGATAGAATTCGTTCCAACATCTCTTAGCAGATAGTCTGTCTTGCTTTCCATAAACCATCTGCCAGCAGTTTGTGTCTAGCTCATCAAATTCAGGAATTTTCTGGGGAGTGTTATCAAGTTTTCAGTGAAAAAAAAAAATCTGCTCCCTAAAATAAGGCATAATGTGTCTTTCATGATGATAAAAAACATGTACAGTATGTGTAATCTTTAGTCACACTCTAGCTCTTTTCCAAAATTTAGTGAGCCGCTTTCTAAGAAAGCATTTTTACTGTCATGATACTTCCATGTATACTTCTGTGCATTGCCTTCTATGCGCATGTGTAATGGATTTAGGCCATATAGAGGTGTGTGTATAAACCTCACCCCCCTGGTCTTAAGAGGCACGTTAGCGAATGTTACAGGCTACCGTACATAAAGTGTGGTTCTACCACACGTACATACTTATGTTTTCATATACAAAGTACACTGTAATGTGCAATATTGACATATTGACAATATTTAAATGTATCGGTACAAATTGTATGTTTTTAGCTGTAAATACACAATAAAGTTTATGGTTAAAAGTTGTCAATACGTCCATATTGTAAGTTTCGGTATCCAAACATACAAAAAATGTATGTTTTGCACCTGAAAGTGTTACATATTGATACATATTAACAATGAGACTATAGGCTAGCATGTCATGTGATACTGCTTTAGAATTTAGCTAAAAGGTTTTGGCTCAATAGAGTTCTGGAAGAAAATCCTCTTTAAATCTGGTCAAACTTTAGGTAAACAGAAGTTAATTAAGTAAATCTTAAAGTGAGTCTTAATTGCATGTCTGTTGACCGTGCAGACAAGTCTGTCAAGCTCTTTATGGAGACTAATCTAAAAAATCAGAACATCGTGATCCCCTGTCCTTTCACAATGTCTTTGTATCTGCATTTTATATGTGACTTTTAACCCTTTTAACCTCAGGCACACCCAAAACCAGGGGTCATGAACATGTGTTGTGTGTCAGAGTGGCCATTCTGACTAAGTATATGGTGGGAGCAGCAAAGAGGAAGAGCTTTATAGTTGGACAGGAAGTGAGATGTAATGAAGCTCGAACCATGCTAGTTCTGAACCAGCACTGGGAAACTGGCAGGTTTGCTCAGTCTTCAAAGGTCAACATGATGCATTGTGTGTTTCACATTATTAATTACTATATTACTTTATTACACAGTAATGTATTAGGTAAAAAATAGCCCTGCTTCCGGCCAGCTTTTGTTCATCTTTACATTCTTTGTGTAAGCAGTATTTTCAGCCAGGCTTGTACTCAAGGTCAAGTTGCATGCACGACTTTACGAAAGACCATCTCTTCATTTGATTATGACGGCTCACTGAAAGTGCAACATTTCCTTCGCTACTGTGCATATATCCTGAAACAAATGCAAATCGGCTGTCTACGGAAATAACTATAGTGTTTTGTGCACAATGTAAACATGCAAAATTTTGTTTTAGTAAAATATTTGCTTTTTTTTCACAACACAGAGTGTTATAAATAAGCCATCTGTGGGCGTTAAGAAGAACATTTGGACTTCCTCTGTGCAACTGCTGATAGCTCATATCAGGTGTCATATCTTCAAAGAGTTCTACGTATAAACCATTTACTCAAATTCGTATGTTGACCATGCAATTTGGAATGCATTTAAAAATAGAGGAATTTGCAATAATTATCTCTATTTTATAATTATCTCTATTATATCAGAGATTAGACTACAATAATCTCAATAATTTAGTAACATCCTCTATGCGTGCAGCATTAAGTATGCTGATGAAAGCATGTGGTCTGGACTTTTACAAACCCACAGGCACTTTACAGTGCACAACATAACAACTGGAAACATAATAAACCCAAATAAAAGACCAACAGCATGATAAGTGCTGATACAAGTGATACAAAGAAATGTGAGGGGAAACAAAATGAGCAATACATTTAAAGTAACCATGAAGTCAAAGTATAAAATGCATTTAAACATTTCCATGTGGCTTTTATTTGATATCTTAATTTGTCTTGTCTGTGGCCAATATTTGGCTGTTGTATTCTTGCTGTTTTTCTGTTTGTTTATCCTGTATTGTTCTTCATTGATCATAGTTGTGTGTAGTGATTGATTGTAGAGACCCATCTTGTGTCTTCAGAATTGTATGTAATTCAGTTTTTTTTTTTAAAATAATGTGTTGAAATGATGTCTGTTTCTCTCTCAATATTTTATTTTCGCAGTTTTGTTTGTCTTCTCTATTTTTTCAAGTTTCTTACATAACCAAACACTTCAGATGGTGATCACAAGCTAGTTTTCCTCTCTGTGGAAAATGTGACTTGATCAGATAATTTTGTAAAGGGTTAAATATTCCTGGCAATGCTCAGAATTTATCTGCAAAATATCTGAAGGCCAAGTCATGCCAGAGAAAGAAAGATCAGAACATGCCTGGAGTGTTTAACATCGTCCATAAGCATTCAATATCCATTCTTAAAATAATCAGCCCATTCTCACTCCCAAGGCGTCACCTAACTGACGCATTGGGAAGCATTTGGACATGCTTCAATATCTGACGCTTTAGGCGCCCTTTAGCGTCAGTTAGATGACGCCCTAGGATCGCGTGTACCCTACCCCCACCCCACACCTTAACCTAACCGCGTCCTCTAACTGACGCTTTCCTTTAGCGTCAGTTAGATGACGCCGTAGGATGGCGTCATGTAAGTGACGCTAAAGGGCGCCTAAAACGTCAAATATTGAAGCATGTTCAAAGGTGACGCCTTGGGGTGAGAATGCGTTGAAATAATTTATGCTTGAGAAAATCAACAACTCTTTCATACAGCTAGACGTAAGCATTATAAACATAAGCATGTCAAACTTACAGTTATAATAACATTCTCCAGATTACATGACACAGTGAATACTGTTTCAAGCTGTGGCAAGATTTATGCTTTTAGGCAAGCAAATGTTTTGGCAAACTGATTTAATGATAACTTTCCATTTATGTAATGTAATGTGTTGAGTTTTACTTTCAGAGCAGACGTTGTGTATATTGTATATGTCCGAAAAGCTTGGAAGGTTATCTTGTGCTCAAGACTTTAATTTTAATCATGTGTAAATGAAAGGTGTTTTGCTTGAAAGCTAACATTTTGTTAGCTAACAATAGTTTGATACAAAGTAGATTTTGTATCAAACTATTGACAGTGTGAAAAGTGTGTTAAACACCAATTATTTCAATAGATTTGTGCAGATGAAAAAGAAAGTAGCCACTTAAGAAGTTTATATGAAGCTCACTTTTCAGTCTCTCACACAGTAATCCCTGGGATTCCATAGGCCCAAGTATAATGTGAATGTGTTTCAGCATTTATATTTGCCGAACATTGTCATGGGACATCATAGGCGCAGTCCAATCACAGACATGTTTCTGGGATAGGCACAAATATCATATTTGGAGGCATATTTGGAGGCAGGCATTAGTTTGGGAAAAGCTCGAAGTAACCATCCGTTAGGGATATCTGCAGGTCAGATGTCTAGAAGTTGTAATAGTCCCACTGGTATTTTCATACTCTATAGATAAAGCGTCTGGTCGGCATTACAGGGTCTACAAAACATTTATTTGAAATCAGTGCTGAATATTGACAGAGAAAGTCTTTTTTAAATTATGGCATTTGCAGATAGCTGCAGCACGAAGCCTTGGGATGAGCTCATTGGCTTGGATAATTAGAAATACAACGCAGGAGAAGTTATGTGATGTTTCACCAATGGACATAGTTTTCAAGTTTTTCTATAACAAATATTGGACTGTAGCTCTGTAGACTTCTAAATCGCCTAAAGAAGTTAATCCTAGATCGGATTTCAGAAAGAATTCAGGAGACTTTTTATTACCACCAGGGTCTTTTACGGTGCAATAGAGCAGTGTTTCTTCAGTGTTTCAGCCTTTTTTTTTTGTCCTCCAGTCTCCCAAATTTTTTCTCCCAATCATTGTCGTTTAAGCCCCTTACGTGATTTATTTTAATTTCTTGCCTGAAAAAAGGAACTGGAAGCATTGTTGTATTAATTAAAAAAAATCATTATGTCAATGCTGAGTATTTTATTGTAAGCTGCTCATTAGGGCAAATATACAATCAGCCAATCACATGTCAGCAAGTCAATGCCTTTAGGCATGTAGACATGGTCAAGATGATCTGCTAAAGTTCAAACTGAGCCTTAGAATGGGGAAGAAAGATTAAAGTGACTTTAAGTGTGGCATGGTTGTTGGTGCCAGAAGGACTGGTCTGAGTGTTTCAGAAACTGCTGATCTCCTGGGATGCTGATCCAGTGACAGTTCTGAGACTGTGGGCGAAAATGCCATGTTGATGCCAGAGGTCAGAAGAGAATGGCCATACTGGTTGGAGATCATAGAAAGGCTACAGTAAATCGAATAACCGCAGAAGAGCATCTCTGAACGCACAATATATAAAACCTTGAAGCAGATGTGCTACAGCAGCTGAAGACACACTGGTGCCACTCCTGTCAGCTAAGAAAAGGAAACAGGCTACAATCCGCACAGGCTCACAAACATTGGACAATAGTAGATTGAAAAAAGTAGCCTGGTCTGATGAGTCTCGATATTTGCGGTGACATTCAGAGAGTAGGATCAGAATTTGGCGTAAACTACATGAAAGCGTGGATCCATCCTGCCTTGCATCAACGGTTCAGGCTGCTGCTAGTAGTATAATGTGTGGTGTGTGGATATTTTCATGGCACACTTTGGGCCCCTTGAGCATTACCAATTAGTACCAATTAGGCATTGTTTAAATGCCACCGCCTACCTGAGTATTGTTGCTGACCAAGTCCATCCCTTTCTGACCAGAGTGTACCCATCTTCTGATGGCTTTTTCCTCTAGGATAAAGCACCATGTCACTCACAAAGCTTACGATTTAAGCTTTGTGACATGGTGCTTTATCCTGGTGGAAATAGCCATCAGAAGGTGGGTACATTGTGGTCAGAAAGGGTTTCTTGAACATGACAATGAGTTCACTAAACTCAAATAGCAGCTCACCCTGTGGTCAGTGTCCAGTGGGTCCTGATGGGGACACTATACTGTCAAAAAGTGTATCGTCCTTCAGATGAGATGTTAAAAAAAATAGGTTCTGACTATCTGTGGTGATAAAAAAAAATACCAGAATATCCTTCAAAAAAGAGTTGGGGTGATGATTCTTTTAATAACCAGGGCATATGGATGGACACCTGATTTAAGTCTGAATTTTCCATTGTTACGTCATGTCGGCCTCAGATATATTCCTGTACCTGTACAATAATTGTCTCTTGCCAGGTGAGCTAAATATAGAGAGGGTTGTGGTGGGAAATTTAGGTAACACACTAATCATCTTGATTTCATGCTTGGTCATGTCTAATCTAGTCCAGCCCATTTGGGAGCATGGGTTTCATTTTATCACAAACTCAAAATACAAGTTCTTTAAAACGGTCTAGATCTCAAGCATGTACTCATGGTAATTATAATTATATGTGAGTCATGTTTGTGAAATGTTTCGTGATAACTGTCATTGACTCCACCTGTCTGAGGCATGGTTGATAGAGTACAGTTTTCACTGAATGTTTTCCTCTTTTGGCGCATTCATTTAAGTTCTTCTTAAAGGTGGAATACCTAAGATTTTTTGCATTAAAATATCCCAAAATCACAAGGCCAGTGTTATATATTTAGTTAAGATGATAACTTACAATATTCCAAATGTTTCAAACAATGTTTAAATCGCGAGAAAATTCGCCAGTAAATCGCGTCATATCCGCGTTACCTCGGTTTCCGCTCGTACTGCGTGTAGTCCTGGACAAATGCGGAAGTTGTAGTAGTGCGTTAGCGTCTATCAAGCAACAAACGTCAGCTTGTTTCGCGCATTTGTTATGGAATGGAGCACAATTATTCTTTAGCGATTGCACCTGGTTTTGTCAACAAAGACAAATCTCATAAACGCAAATGTCAACGAACGGGTCAACCAAACGACCCAAGAAGAATTTGGGATAAGAGAAATAAAACCAGCTCAACATCGGTGTGGCATTTCCTAAATGGAGAGAACTTCGTGAAACACTCTAACTAGAAAGAGACGCCGATCTTGCATGTGTTTTACTTGACAGGTGAGTAACACCGTATTCTGTATTCAAATTTCACGTCAGTAAACCATGCAAAACAATTAGTATTATTGTTAGAATGTCTTGTTGTCTATGCATATGATGTGAAAAATCGTAAGGTCATATTCACCGCGAATACTTCTCGGAATGTGAACTGTTGGCTGTATCTTAGAAAACGACGTTTATCTGAAAAGTGTTTCAACCGTCCCGGCTCTCCCCTAACATCTGTGATAACTAATTTACTTTTAAACCTTACTTTTCTTGCGGTTATTTCAGTTTACTGAAGAACAAGCATGTCATTAAACGCAACATAGAAATCGAACTTTACCTCATCCATGACAACTAATTTTCGATTCCCGTCTGACTGATTTATACTGTCTATGATTTATGCACGGTGGAGTTGAAAACAACAGTTCCCATCATTGCGCGTTCCTCCACGTCATCAAGCAAAGCCGTTGTTGTTGTTGTTTTGAATGTAGCGCCCTCTAGCGGCATAAAATCTTAGGTATTGTAGCTTTAAATAAATATTAATGAAAACTGGCCTCCAATTAAATGCATATTGTATACCTTAAGCAATTTTCTCAGGAATCCTAAACATAGAAAAATGATAAAAGGCTTTTCAGTGTGCAGGATTTTGTGCCTGCAAACTAAGCCAGAATTTTATGAGCATTGTGCAGCTCTTGAGCGCATGATCATTTTAGTTTTGCTGAGAACAAAAGCCTATTGACTTCATCAATAATCTGCAGCAAAAGATGTCTGTAATTACCTTCTCAGCCAGATGCACGTCCCGGGTTTCCATTTGTAGCATGGCAGAACAACAAAGTCAAATGATTCTATTTGCATCTTTCTGTCATTGAGTGGTATTGATCAGGTTGCTTGAATTACGTTATGGTAATAGGGTGTGTGAACACTTCAATCTGGCGGGTTCAATTTAGAATTTTAATATTGTTAAAATAAATGGAAGACATAGACATGATTCAATGCAGATGATCAAGAATGTGAATGAACTCAATGATAATTTTGTATCGATTTGTGAATTGAGGTTGCTTAAAGATGGTCATTAAAAAGTCGTTAATATTTCAGAACTGCAGAGTTGTTTTGTTTTGTTCAATTGCTCTCACCAACTGCTGCTAGAGTGACTAATTGTAAAAATGTAACTGTGAGATACAATAGCCTATATTGATAAATTAAAGCCATGAACTGTTACACAATCTGTGACAGGTGCCTTGCTCACCTCACTTAATTAGTTCAATTCTATTTTGATTTAAATTGTTTATTTTAAATTTTAATTTAACATGGTTTGTAACTTCATTTAAATTCCCTTAATATCAGAAATAAACACACGACAAGTTAACAGTTTATTAAAGTTTGAATGTATGGGAGGGTGCACACTACTTATCTTCTGTCTAAATAAACTGCCTACCAAGCATCATTTTAGTGTAAACTGCTCTCTAATACAAATATCCTATCCGTACATTACAAACAGAAATTGTACTATCTTTAAATTAAAAGTATATTACATTTTGCTTTATTTTCACAATACAACTTTTATCATACTTTATTTTAGAAAAATATACTTGATGAATATTCTGTTTATTTTTTTTAAAGGGGGGGTTGACTGCTTTTTTTCTTTACATGATTCTGTTTATGGAGTGCAATATAACATTCTTTTTTAAAAAGTCTTATTTTTCATTAATGCTGCTGAAACAACCCCAGTCTCTAATGAATCATTTAAAATACTGAGGATAGCAGGGTACCAAACATTGAAGCAAGACTGACATATGCTTATGGGAATAGGATCAATCAAGCATGTGGTAGATTTTATGCTAGATACCTGCCTTGTGAGAGCCTCAGATCAAGCTGTGAGAAATAAGTGAGAGAAACACCAGCTAACCCTACGCTATCTCACGACCAATTCGTACGAATTCGTACGAGTGATTCAAAAGTGGCTAATTCGTACTAATTCATACGACCTCACTCGTACAAATTTGTACGATTTGTCTAAACCCAAGTGACGGTTATGTTTAGAGGGGGGGTCAGGGGTAGGTCATTCGTACGAATTCATACGAATTGGCTAATTCGTAAAATATGTACGATTTAGCAAAATCGTACTAATTCGTACGAGTGAGGTCGTACGAAATGTTACGAATTAGCCACCTCGTGAAATTCGTACGAATTCCCGTGAGATCGGGTTGGCTAACCCAGATGGACGAAAGAATGAATTAGTGGAATCAGGTGTGACAGAAATTTGTTTGCGAACATTATCGATTTTAGAATAAAACAACTGATGAAAGGAATTACCTGTTGAGAAACAGCCAAGGTGGTAACAGAATTAACTTGAAGCAATCTATTTATAGTTTGTAACTAGTGTTTGGGATTTGCTGGATTGTTTACAATAGTCTGAGAGAAATAAGATGATCTTAGGAAGTCCACTGCATGGGAGAGAGAGGAGAAACCTACACACATTGAGTTTTTGGGGGGGCTGGTAGAGATATACATACTGCTATAGAGAAACCACTTTTCCCCATTCACCACAACAGAAACAGGTCTTAATTTCTGTGAAATAAAAGGGAAAGAAGGATGAAGTTGGGAAAGAGGATGCCTTCAAATTATAAATCATACATAGAAATGTTATCTAATGGCTCTCTCAAAAGTGATAGTTATTTTGAGGCTGTTACTTTATTAGAGTTATGACTCTATTTATTCAAGTTATTTTAGAGATTTGGAGGCTGTTTTGTGAAACTTCCCTCCCTCCATCTGAGAACACAGCAAGTGCCTTAAACTGCCAGTCATTAACATATGAAACCAGGCCTCTCCCCACCTCTTTCCACACTTTTTTCAATTCCTGTTGCTTTGTTTGCCTCAACTATAAGCACCAATTTGCATGCTTTTAACACCCATACCAACCCAGTGCCTGTGAGCAGCGGATGGCTGTTTCAAAGGGGCTGAAAGCATCTTTGAGTTTGGAAAGCATTCATATACAGAAACAGTTGAGGCAAGTGGAGAGAAGGTGGTAACAGCCTTATGTGAGACACAAGCTGTTACATGGAGATAGAGTGACTTTAAAACCGGAGTCCTTGATCTCTACTACAGCCGACTGCCCTATTAGCAGTCGATTAGATGCTCCACATCCATTTCACGCTACGGTGGGCACAGTAGAGAGGTTCTTGATTTTTTTGTTTTTGCTGTTTTCTTTCAAACTTCGCTTTATCATTATGTGTGTGTATAGTGAGTGCAACGTGTCCTTTACTCTCTTCCCAGTAGTTATACTGAAGCCATCAAATTCCCTCTGTTGTCTCAAGATGCATATTTGAAGAAGGGCTCCTACATCCCTTCCTTATGTCTGTCTTTAGTGTTTCGGTGCATATTTCTCAAATATTGACTTTGGAGCAAACTCATCTTATGTTCAGTCGGGTTAATGAATTGAAGGATAGTCTAGGCCACTCTGTTTAAGCCTCTAAATTGATCCTAATTACCTCAGTGGTGTGAAGTCCATAAAGTGTCTGCATAATGGCGATTGACTGGTCATCAGAAATATCACCAGGCTAACTTATGCCCTCACATTTACAGCAGCGATAAAATGATGCGTCATATCACTGACCTTCAATTATCTCTCTCTAAATGTCAAACCATACAGAACTGTTTGAGTCCAGCATTTCTCATTGATCTGTCTTCGACAACAACGCTAGAGTAATCAATCTGAAGCAAATAATGAGTCTAATTTCATTGTGCTATTAATAGTGTTGGCAAAGTTCTAGAACTTTAATATGAATGACGGAAGTACCTGGATTTTGGCGTGTTCGCAGCACAGGAACTAGGAACAAATTTAGGTCTAGGAATTCCTTTTGGAGAACTAATTTAGCTCCTACTTCAGAGAAGGGTCTAATCCAGCAATATAGGAATTACCAACAGATTATACAGATCAAAGCCTGTATATTTACTCCAGGAACTAACTCTACGATCATGAAAAGATAGGCCCCTTAACCTTTACGCTCAGGAGAAAATCAACCACATGGCATACTCTAATACCTTTTCATATACTGTCTACTTTCTATGTAACAACATATTAGACAGATCATAACCTAATGAACACTTTTAGCCTCATTTACATAAGCACTTGAAAAACGATATCATCCAACACTCAGCTCCCTTCTGAGTTAATAGCCCTACCAATTTACGACCTGGGATGAAAAAATAGTTTGTAATTTCTTTGAGGACTGGATCCTGCTGAAATATGTAACAGAATCAGTGAGAAATACTCCTACTTTTAATACTAATGGATCATTTATTTATTTGTTTGGAATAAAGACAGTAGGCCATTTGACATCAGTTGGTTAGCTAGAATTTTTGAAGCATCGAAAATTTTGGTTCAAAAGTAACAAAAAATACAACTTTATTCAGTATTGTATTGTCTTCCGGTTCTGTTGTCAAGCCACGTTCAGTGACGCTGATGACGTGTATATGGTGGGTCTGTGTTTTCGGGTTCAAATAAATATGGCTGGGCAAAAAAAATGCAAGTCTTCCTCTGTGTCTAAATACTTAGACATGTTTGCGAAGATTGTTTTGTTATTTTTTGTTAACTAACCCACTGATGTCACATGGACTACTTTGATGATGTCTTTATTTCCTTTCTTGGACAAGGACAATATACCGAGTATTTTCAATGGAGGGACAGAACGCTCTCGGACTAAATCTAAAATATTTTAAACTGTGTTCCGTCTTACGGGCTTTCTAACGGCATGAGGGCGAGTCATTAATGACATCATTTTCATTTTTGGGTGAACTAACCCTTTAAGAGTATACGTTTACATATACAGGGTCATATTGTAATAAGGGCAGTGTGACATGTGAGCATGTGTGTATTCAAAGCAGAGTATATGTTTGTGGTTCATGTTCAGTAGGTGATATGTATTTCCCAGTGGTGTCACTTGCAGATTATTATAAGTGCAAGTTTTGACGTGGAGCTGTGCAGAATGGCATGGTGATTCTGAACTAGGGTTAACTGAAACTTCCCAGCACCATATTGAGGTGTTTGTAAGCTGTATATATATATTATTCATCAAGCTAAAGAGGATGAGGGTGCCTCAATTCATTTTATTACTGCAGATGCTATTTTAAAGTATATTGCTGCTGGTAAATGATAAAAGGATTGCTGGTGGGTCAGAAGCCGTCATTTTTAACAACTTTGATACAAACAGCACTCTTCCATACAATTTCATTCAAAGCAAGCAAACGAAGAAGACAAATGCTTAACTGGATGTGAAATTCACTGCAATGCCTCCATAGTGGTGTTTTTGAATTAATCTTTTTTATTAAAAATGAATCATTGTCTCATATTGAATGATTTTTGTCTCATATTGAATGATTTCTAAACAAACATATTTTTTTAATTAATTGGTTAAATGAATTATTCAATGACAGATTGCCCTTGAGCTTGTATGTGTCAGTGTGTCAGATTAAAAATATTTCAAATATTCTTTTAAGTGTACCAATACTCAGAATTTGTCCTTTGCTTTTAACCCATCCTTGCTAGAGCATTGAGTAGTGAACACACACACACACACACACACACACACACACAGTGCTGTGAACACACTCGGAGCATTGGACAGCCATTTTTGCTGTGGCACCCGTGGAGCGATTGGGGGTTAGGTGCCTTGTTCAGGGTGTTGAGGGTGGATGACGTTCCTGTTGATATTGAGGATCAAACCTGCCACCTTCAGGTTACACGTTTTTTCCTGTGTTTCCTTCTGAAACATGTTTGACTCAATATGACAGTTATTTATATTATAGTATTTTTTTTTTTATCAAAGCTCCATTAGATCCTCCCATGCATGAAATCACTGCAGTTATGTGCTACATTCCAAGGCCTCTTCCACTGAGATCTGCTCTATGTGAGTTCAGGGGAATGCAGAAGTAGTTAGGGTTGGTCTCATTGCCTCTGGGAGAAGTTAACCTTGTTAATCAGGTTGCTGTGGCTCCAGATACTAAAATAGACAGACATCACAACATCTATGAGGCAAGCATTCGATGGGAGGACATTACAAACTGCCTGATTGTTATGAGTCACATCATATCCATCAAGCAATGAGACTGATAGCGCTCAGATATGTCTTTATATAATGACTTTAGTGTTTCTCATGTTCTTTTTTTTCACTGTGCCATTAGTTCAAAATATACTCATAACAACATTGAAGTCTTGAAGGCTTTTATCAGATTTTTCCTTATCTTATTGAAACTGATTATAACTTGATATGATGCATACCTTTACACCACTTTCAAACCATTTCTCTCTGTCCAAAATGCTTACCTCATGATAATAAAGCTGTATTTATTTTTCTGTAAGTGGAGACTGCTAAAGTCCTGCCCCAAGGAACTTGCCTGTCTATAGGTCATGCGTCAATAAAAGGGGTTTGCTTCCTCACTGCACTTAACTGCATATACAATATCACTTTGTTTAAGGTGTTGGGAATCCGGTCCTTTGGATGGAGCAAACATTGTCCTAATGTAGTCATCGGTATAAAATACATGGGAATGTTATGTTAAGCTGAGAAACCCTTAAACCTCTCAGGTACTCCAGCCAAATAGGGGATAACAATGTATTATCATATTTTTTTGGCTTCAATATCTCAAGGAAAAGAGGTTTTCCCCTTGCGTACGATATTGTTGGATATTCTCATATAGAGAACCTCTCGTAAGGTGTGTGGAGTGACGCGATCAAGAAGGTCCCGTTCCATTTGCGGCCTCTCGTCCTCTGGAGTTCGTTCTCCTGAGTCGAACTTGGCAAATCCGAACTACCAAGGACGCAAGTCTGAAGTTTGTGTATTTGGTATTGAGAAACGGCTTTTGTCTCTGTTTGCAGCTCCTCCCCTCCTGCACACGGCAACTTTCGGCGATCGGTTAAATCCGGCCACTGTCGATGTTGAACATGAAACATGACCAAGACAAGCCCAAATCGTGACAGCCGACATTCAGTATTATAAATAAATATTACATCAAATAAATTCTGTTTTTTTTTAAATAATTTCTATTCGTCAAATAATCCTAAAAAAATATGGTTTTCACAAAAATATTAATTGTTTTCAACGTTGATAATAATATGAAATGTTACTTGAGCAGCATATTAGAATGATTTCTGAAGGATCATGATACAGATTTTTCAACTTTGCCACCACAGAAACAATTTACATTGTAAAATATATTAAACAGAACAAATGTAATTTAAATTGTAATCATATTTCAAAATATTACAGTTTTTTCAAAAAAATAAAAAAATAAAAAAATAATAATAAAAGAAACGTCTTCAAAAACACACACACACACACAAATCTTTCAGCTTTCAGAAATCCAAATATAAAACATGAATTCATTTTTGCATGAAAAGATTCTTAAATTCTATTAGCTCATTTATATGAGCTCTTTGCCATTTTCATTGATCAATCACTCACAATATAATTAGTAAATAAATGAGGTAGGTATTTGTTTGTTTGAGGAGTAAAAATCACGAGTCCTGTTTTTTGCTCTAAATCCAATCCGACAAAACATGTATTGCCTTGCCTCCAGAGAGAGCGAGAGATGGAGCGGGCGTAGCTCCTAAGCAGATGGAAATAACCTTTTTCCAGCAGCCTAGCTGATATCATCATCAGCAGAAGAACCCAGGGCCAGGCAGTCGGCACAAGTGGTCTGTTACCTCTGTGGCCTGCCATTATCTACTGGAATGCTGTTTGTTATCTCAACAGTACCCTATCAAAGCGCACTATTACACAAGCACAGCATGAACAAGAAGCCCTCATTAATGTCTTTTGTACTGACCTGCGAGAAACCTTATGAATAATCTAATGAAATGAAACACATAGCTGGTTCATATGTGTTAGTATAATGTGAACAATAAAGCCCCTTCTCCGAAAGGAGAGCTGATGAAAAGGAGACCTTGTTAGATGAGTCAGAGCTCCTTTGGTACAGAACGCATGGAGTGGATTGATTGTGAAAATTGCTTGTTGAATACAGGGCACACCATGTTCAAAATGGTGGTCGATATTATTAAAATATTTTGTCCTGCAGGCGGGCATACACTGAGCGAATTCAGCAAGATGAACAAGTATATCCCATGTAAAGCCAAAGCTCGCGTTTTATGTGCTCACACTATACGGTCCGATCATCCAGCTGCGACTTGACTGCTCAGCCTCACAATACATGTGTGAAAGCTCACTAGAGATATTGTCAAAGCAAATATCAGCTATCAATATCAAGAGTAGGCTATTCCGCATTCCCAATGTATTTAATCATTATTAGTATTATTGTATTAATATAGGAAGGCCAGCTTTTATTATTAAAATTATTGGCTATTATAATTCATTTGCCATGCAATAACTTTTTTTTATTATTATTATTATTATTATAATTACTACGCATCACTCATAACCGACTTTGGCATGCTGCAAAGGTTAGATGGAAGCTTACTCCTCATTGAAAAAGCATTATTGTCTAAAAGCATTAAAGGTCAATTACAATGAATTATAAGCCTATAATTAAAAAATTATTAATGGTCTATGTCTGAACACTATAATAATCAGTCATCAATGTAAATTAAAAACAGCTTTATTTCAAAAACAGCTTGATTAGCACGAGCATTTAACAAACTAACAAAAAATACACTGCCTACATCGCAGGCGGTTTAGAAGACGTCGGTAATATGGTTTATCCATTTTGCAACACAAACTGGAGGTAAGCAACAGCAATTTGATATCTACAGAACTTAAAGATCTCCCTCTTTTCGTTTTCTTTCTTGCTGCATTAATCCTTTCACACGTAAGTTTAAAATATTCTAAACTGACCCCCAGCGTGAGTTTTTCAAGGCGATCGTTATTTAGAACTTGCCACTTTAATGTTTCCATGGTGTCGCATCATTGTTTGTCAGTGACACAGCACAACCATAACACAGCGCTGAATGAATGATGATCTGCTTTTATAATTAATTTTATTAATACAATTTGCAGCTATTTTGATATCTACAGAACTTAAAGATCTCCCTCTTTTCGTTTTCTTTTAGCTGGATTAAATATGAAATGGTCAAACTTCTTTTTTTTACGCAGACGCAGTGAGGGAAAAAAAAACACTGAGTTTAGGGCAATCGGTTCGTGACTCTGCTTCAACTAGCTAGTCACGAAGCGACCAACATTTCGGACATGCCAGAAATTCATTCGATTGCCTGTCGGGAGAGGTTAACCTGCCTGAATTGTTGTTTTTGGATATGTGAAAGTTTGAATTGGAGCCTTTTGACTCTGCATCTTCAACTGGAACATGGACATAAACTCACTAAACGGGAGTACCAAGTACAAAGACAAGAGACTATAGTAAAATTAGGATTTACACACAGACAAGAATGACTTACAAGGAACACCTGTACATAATGAGAAAACAGGACACATGACCAGAAACACCATGAGGACAGTCACATGACAAAAGCAGGGACCCAGGCTGCTTTCCACTCCAAATTTATATGCCCTTCACTCCCTAACATCCTTCCGTCTCGATCACTCGGATGTGTGTCATTACTTAACTTACGGTCCACGAGTGCCCATTACTGGCAGAACTCGTGCATTTAAGGTAAATGGAACACACTAATGGAATTCACTATTGATCTGATTTATTATTTAAACTTTGTATTTATGAATTTGTTTTATGCACCATTCTATATGCATATAAGTTGTTGAAGAAAATATATAAAATCCTATAGGTATATGGCTGTTAAAAATAAATTACACATACAAAATAAAAATATCAATAATAGGCTATATGCTTTGACTGTGAACATAAGGTAGCTAAAGTACAAGTATTATGCGATATAATCTCAACATAATTCTCAAAATAATGAATATATCATACACTACAGTTAAGCGTGATCTGCTGTGACGTCACAATCAAGTTAAATTGTGGGATATAAAGCTGCTTGAAGAGTACATCGAAGTAGACTCGTTCCCTCTGTCAAAACCAGGGGACGAGGGTCTGTCCATATAAACCATCCTCGTCCACTTCACGAAGTGGAACTTACTTCAAAATGGTGGCAGGGATTCCCCCGAGGGAAATGTGAATATGTGAGTCTATCCAAAAGTGAAGTAGAAGGCACGCCTAGACTAAGCCAAATGACAAAATAAAAGACGTGAAACTAAAACAAAACTTAACATGATACCAAAGTCCATTGAAGAAACAACCACACTTTCATGTGTGTACAGTATGTCCCATGTACCTTTCCAGTTTGATTTATGACAGTCACCTTCTGCTGTCACAGGATACTTTATCTAGAGTCTGGGAATGCATTCCAGTAGGGGCACATAGTGCGAGAAGTGCTCTTGTCAAACACTTTTCCATACAATATTATCTCTCATGTGGTTCATACAGGGACACTGAGCAAGACCAGGGCATACTTATGCTGTTTATAATGATCCTTCCATTGTATCTAGAGCGACGTTTGTCACACAACACTGTCGCATGCTGAAACTGTGTGGTTCCTCCTGGAAGAACATTGCGACACCAGCAAGTTTTTTAAAAAGAGGAAGGCCAGATTGACACGAAGAGAAAGTCACAAATACAGACACTTGCAAAACAGTCGAGACATGTTCTGAAGTGACTTTAGTAAAATGTATTCAGCATTTAGCTTGACAACAGCAGGCTTGTTAAGAAAATTTTACTGGTGCCTGCCCTGCTCCTGAGTTAATAAGATATGAGCCTAAAATCACGGATGCTGCATACAGGGAATACCGTCTCTGCTGTGCATCCCTGTGGAGCGATTTGAAAGAATACACCACCTATTTGTTTATATTTGTTTATGTGCGTGTGAGAGTTTAGGAGCAGATGGATGTTTGGTTATAAACCCATCCTTGTTCCTTATTCTTTCCAGTTGAGGAAGTTGGCAAAATAATGGCAAACAAATATGCTGCTTCTATTTAAAACATCATATTGACAACCAAAACAATGTTTCCTTGGAGTCTGTAACAAAATCCACTTCTGTTTTATACGCGAACACCAGGGTAACAATATATGCGTGCCTTACCCGCATTTCTCTGAGATTAACAGGTTTTGCCAGTCAGCTGAAACTGCTGAGTCACATTTCTCATTTAAATTGAATAGAGGGAATTCAGTTTGTTAGTAAAAGATGTCAAGGGTTAATTAGATCAGTCATAATTATGAGGATTTTGTGTATCCCTGCACGGTTGAGATTTAACAATCAAATTTACACCCGAGAAGAGGTTGATTTAATATCTTCTTTCTATTCTCTTTGAAAGAAATGTGCTATTCTGTACCCAGACTCACAGAAGAAAACTGGAGGCACAGATACCTCTGCAGTGGCTCCTTCATAAATCCATAAAATCCAATATGTATTTGATAGAGAAAAAGGTCATAGATGTTAATAGAGAAGGACACGCACCATATAAAGCGGCTGACCAAAGGTCCCATTTATCCTTAATTTCATGTCCTTTTGTCATTTACTTTTAATTCACGTTAATGTATCTCAATAATGAATAACTTCCAGCAAGCACATTCATGAATACCAATTATCCTGTTGCAGAGTTATGAATAATCTGGCAAATGAGTGACAGGTGTGAGAATAATACATTAAGCCTCCTCTTGCTGGCAGACATGAGGCATGAAACTGGGGAGAAACACAACCCACTGTAAAGGGCTTCCAGATTTTTCTGAACACAAACCTGGCAGAAAGTCGGCCTATTATAACTCTTTAGAATTGAAATTAAAATCATTTGCATATGCAGGTTTTATTAAACAGCGTATTTTCATGAAAAAATGCCCAAAGACTGGCACTAAATACTGTGTTATTTCTTTAAAACAGTTAAACGTGACTGTGGCAACATTTATGTTGGTTAATGTACGTATATTACAGCAGTTTTGGAAATGAAATGGCCACTAAAAGGTTTGAAAATAACCTACTACTACATTAAACCACACAGTAAACCTTACTGATAGTGTTAACAAAAGCAAATGTGAGGTATAGCTATACATTTCCTGAAGCAGCCATGCTTTTACTTTTCCTTCTACAAAGCTTCAAACTTTTGTTGTACTTGAGTTGACTCATACCTGAGCTAGCGCACAATCAAGTGCTCAGTCAATCTGTCTTGTTATTAAATTTTGTGTGAAAAGGAACAAAAATGTTGATGTTTACTGCCTCAATTGTTCATAGTGTCAGCTGGAAACTACAAGTGAAATCTACATATAGGTACATCTTTGCATAAGCCAGAGCCTGGGTTGGGTGAAAATGATCTGCAATTGAAAGAGACATTGTTTCATTATTTCCTTACATTCATTCAGACATTCAATTGATGTTTAATTCAACAGACATAAATGATTTTGGAGACTGGATTCATGATGTATTATGAAGTGAGTTGTCCCTCGTTGTGGCCATGGCTATTGAAGAAACCGGAGGAGATTGTGTTGATATTGTGAGATTGAAAGTAA
>NW_024121122.1:2282824-2294755 GCF_016745375.1 Pimephales promelas | reverse complement strand
AAATTAAAAGTATATTACATTTTTCTTTATTTTTCACAATACAACTTTTATCATACTTTATTTTAGAAAAATATACTTGATGAATATTCTGTTTATTTTTTTAAAGGGGGGTTGACTGCTTTTTTCTTTACATGATTCTGTTTATGGAGTGCAATATAACATTCTTTTTTAAAAAGTCTTATTTTTCATTAATGCTGCTGAAACAACCCCAGTCTCTAATGAATCATTTAAAATACTGAGGATAGCAGGGTACCAAACATTGAAGCAAGACTGACATATGCTTATGGGAATAGGATCAATCAAGCATGTGGTAGATTTTATGCTAGATACCTGCCTTGTGAGAGCCTCAGATCAAGCTGTGAGAAATAAGTGAGAGAAACACCAGCTAACCCTACGCTATCTCACGACCAATTCGTACGAATTCGTACGAGTGATTCAAAAGTGGCTAATTCGTACTAATTCATACGACCTCACTCGTACAAATTTGTACGATTTGTCTAAACCCAAGTGACGGTTATGTTTAGAGGGGGGGTCAGGGGTAGGTCATTCGTACGAATTCATACGAATTGGCTAATTCGTAAAATATGTACGATTTAGCAAAATCGTACTAATTCGTACGAGTGAGGTCGTACGAAATGTTACGAATTAGCCACCTCGTGAAATTCGTACGAATTCCCGTGAGATCGGGTTGGCTAACCCAGATGGACGAAAGAATGAATTAGTGGAATCAGGTGTGACAGAAATTTGTTTGCGAACATTATCGATTTTAGAATAAAACAACTGATGAAAGGAATTACCTGTTGAGAAACAGCCAAGGTGGTAACAGAATTAACTTGAAGCAATCTATTTATAGTTTGTAACTAGTGTCTGGGATTTGCTGGATTGTTTACAATAGTCTGAGAGAAATAAGATGATCTTAGGAAGTCCACTGCATGAGAGAGAGAGGAGAAACCTACACACATTGAGTTTTGGGGGGGGGGCTGGTAGAGATATACATACTGCTAGAGAAACCACTTTTCCCCATTCACCACAACAGAAACAGGTCTTAATTTCTGGGAAATAAAAGGGAAAGAAGGATGAAGTTGGGAAAGAGGATGCCTTCAAATTATAAATCATACATAGAAATGTTCTCTAATGGCTCTCTCAAAAGTGATAGTTATTTTGAGGCTGTTACTTTATTAGAGTTATGACTCTATTTATTCAAGTTATTTTAGAGATTTGGAGGCTGTTTTGTGAAACTTCCCTCCCTCCATCTGAGAACACAGCAAGTGCCTTAAACTGCCAGTCATTAACATATGAAACCAGGCCTCTCCCCACCTCTTTCCACACTTTTTTCAATTCCTGTTGCTTTGTTTGCCTCAACTATAAGCACCAATTTGCATGCTTTTAACACCCATACCAACCCAGTGCCTGTGAGCAGCGGATGGCTGTTTCAAAGGGGCTGAAAGCATCTTTGAGTTTGGAAAGCATTCATATACAGAAACAGTTGAGGCAAGTGGAGAGAAGGTGGTAACAGCCTTATGTGAGACACAAGCTGTTACATGGAGATAGAGTGACTTTAAAACCGGAGTCCTTGATCTCTACTACAGCCGACTGCCCTATTAGCAGTCGATTAGATGCTCCACATCCATTTCACGCTTCGGTGGGCACAGTAGAGAGGTTCTTGATTTTTTTGTTTTTGCTGTTTTCTTTCAATACTTCGCTTTATCATTATGTGTGTGCAACGTGTCCTTTACTCTCTTCCCAGTAGTTATACTGAAGCCATCAAATTCCCTCTGTTGTCTCAAGATGCATATTTGAAGAAGGGTTCCTACATCCCTTCCTTATGACTGTCTTTAGTGTTTCGGTGCATATTTCTCAAATATTGACTTTGGAGCAAACTCATCTTATGTTCAGTCGGGTTAATGAATTGAAGGATAGTCTAGGCCACTCTGTTTAAGCCTCTAAATTGATCCTAATTACCTCAGTGGTGTGAAGTCCATAAAGTGTCTGCATAATGGCGATTGACTGGTCATCAGAAATATCACCAGGCTAACTTATGCCCTCACATTTACAGCAGCGATAAAATGATGCGTCATATCACTGACCTTCAATTATCTCTCTCTAAATGTCAAACCATACAGAACTGTTTGAGTCCAGCATTTCTCATTGATCTGTCTTCGACAACAACGCTAGAGTAATCAATCTGAAGCAAATAATGAGTCTAATTTCATTGTGCTATTAATAGTGTTGGCAAAGTTCTAGAACTTTAATATGAATGACGGAAGTACCTGGATTTTGGCCTGTTCGCAGCAGAGGAACTAGGAACAAATTTAGGTCTAGGAACTCCTTTTGGAGAACTAATTTAGCTCCTACTTCAGAGAAGGGTCTAATCCAGCAATATAGGAATTACCAACAGATTATACAGATTATAGCCTGTATATTTACTCCAGGAACTAACTCTACGATCATGAAAAGATAGGCCCCTTAACCTTTACGCTCAGGAGAAAATCAACCACATGGCATACTCTAATACCTTTTCATATACTGTCTACTTTCTATGTAACAACATATTAGACAGATCATAACCTAATGAACACTTTTAGCCTCATTTACATAAGCACTTGAAAAACGATATCATCCAACACTCAGCTCCCTTCTGAGTTAATAGCCCTACCAATTTACGACCTGGGATGAAAAAATAGTTTGTAATTTCTTTGAGGACTGGATCCTGCTGAAATATGTAACAGAATCAGTGAGAAATACTCCTACTTTTAATACTAATGGATCATTTATTTATTTGTTTGGAAATAAAGACAGTAGGCCATTTGACATCAGTTGGTTAGCTAGAATTTTTGAAGCATCGAAAATTTTGGTTCAAAAGTAACAAAAATACAACTTTATTCAGTATTGTATTGTCTTCCGGTTCTGTTGTCAAGCCACGTTCAGTGACGCTGATGACGTGTATATGGTGGGTCTGTGTTTTCGGGTTCAAATAAATATGGCTGGGCAAAAAAAATGCAAGTCTTCCTCTGTGTCTAAATACTTAGACATGTTTGCGAAGATTGTTTTGTTATTTTTTGTTAACTAACCCACTGATGTCACATGGACTACTTTGATGATGTCTTTATTTCCTTTCTGGACAAGGACAATATACCGAGTATTTTCAATGGAGGGACAGAACGCTCTCGGACTAAATCTAAAATATTTTAAACTGTGGTCCGTCTTACGGGCTTTCTAACGGCATGAGGGCGAGTCATTAATGACATCATTTTCATTTTTGGGTGAACTAATCCTTTAAGAGTATACGTTTACATATACAGGGTCATACTGTAATAAGGGCAGTGTGACATGTGAGCATGTTCAAAGCAGAGTATATGTTTGTGGTTCATGTTCAGTAGGTGATATGTATTTCCCAGTGTATGAACATGTGGTGTCACTTGCAGATTATTATAAGTGCAAGTTTTGACGTGGAGCTGTCCAGAATGGCATGGTGATTCTGAACTGAAACTTCCCAGCACCATATTGAGGTGTTTGTAAGCTGTATATATATATATTATTCATCCAATCAAGCTAAAGAGGATGAGGGTGCCTCAATTCATTTTATTACACAGAAATAATAATTTATTAAACAGCACTCTTCCATACATTTTTCATTCAAAGCAAGCAAACGAAGAAGACAACTGCTTAACTGGATGTGAAATTCACTGCAATGCCTCCATAGTGGTGTTTTTGAATTAATCTTTTTTATTAAAAATGAATCATTGTCTCATATTGAATGATTTTTGTCTCGTATTGAATGATTTCTAAACAAACATATTTTTTTAATTAATTGGTTAAATGAATTATTCAATGACAGATTGCCCTTGAGCTTGTATGTGTCAGTGTGTCAGATTAAAAATATTTCAAATATTCTTTTAAGTGTACCAATACTCAGAATTTGTCCTTTGCTTTTAACCCATCCTTGCTAGAGCATTGAGTAGTGAACACACACACACACACACACACACACACACAGTGCTGTGAACACACTCGGAGCATTGGACAGCCATTTTTGCTGTGGCACCCGTGGAGCGATTGGGGGTTAGGTGCCTTGCTCAGGGTGTTGAGGGTGGATGACGTTCCTGTTGATATTGAGGATCAAACCTGCCACCTTCAGGTTACACGTTTTTTCCTGTGTTTCCTTCTGAAACATGTTTGACTCAATATGACAGTTATTTATATTATAGTATTTTTTTTAATCAAAGCTCCATTAGATCCTCCCATGCATGAAATCACTGCAGTTACATGTGCTAAATTCCAAGGCCTCTTCCACTGAGATCTGCTCTATGTGAGTTCAGGGGAATGCAGAAGTAGTTAGGGTTGGTCTCATTGCCTCTGGGAGAAGTTAACCTTGTTAATCAGGTTGCTGTGGCTCCAGATACTAAAATAGACAGACATCACAACATCTATGAGGCAAGCATTCGATGGGAGGACATTACAAACTGCCTGATTGTTATGAGTCACATCATATCCATCAAGCAATGAGACTGATAGCGCTCAGATATGTCTTTATATAATGACTTTAGTGTTTCTCATGTTCTTTTTTTTCACTGTGCCATTAGTTCAAAATATACTCATAACAACATTGAAGTCTTGAAGGCTTTTATCAGATTTTTCCTTATCTTATTGAAACTGATTATAACTTGATATGATGCATACCTTTACACCACTTTCAAACCATTTCTCTGTCCAAAATGCTTACCTCATGATAATAAAGCTGTATTTATTTTTCTGTAAGTGGAGACTGCTAAAGTCCTGCCCCAAGGAACTTGCCTGTCTATAGGTCATGCGTCAATAAAAGGGGTTTGCTTTCCTCACTGCACTTAACTGCATATACAATATCACTTTGTTTAAGGTGTTTGGGAATCCGGTCCTTTGGATGGAGCAAACATTGTCCTAATGTAGTCATCGGTATAAAATACATGGGAATGTTATGTTAAGCTGAGAAAACCCTTAAACCTCTCAGGTACTCCAGCCAAATAGGGGATAACAATGTATTATCATATTTTTTTGGCTTCAATATCTCAAGGAAAAGAGGTTTTCCCCTTGCGTACGATATTCTCATATAGAGAACCTCTCGTAAGGTGTGTGGAGTGACGCGATCAAGAAGGTCCCGTTCCATTTGCGGCCTCTCGTCCTCTGGAGTTCGTTCTCCTGAGTCGAACTTGGCAAATCCGAACTACCAAGGACGCAAGTCTGAAGTTTGTGTATTTGGTATTGAGAAACGGCTTTTGTCTCTGTTTGCAGCTCCTCCCCTCCTGCACACGGCAACTTTCGGCGATCGGTTAAATCCGGCCACTGTCGATGTTGAACATGAAACATGACCAAGACAAGCCCAAATCGTGACAGCCGACATTCAGTATTATAAATAAATATTACATCAAATAAATTCTGTTTTTTTTAAATAATTTCTATTCGTCAAATAATCCTAAAAAAATATGGTTTTCACAAAAATATTAATTGTTTTCAACGTTGATAATAATATGAAATGTTACTTGAGCAGCATATTAGAATGATTTCTGAAGGATCATGATACAGATTTTTCAACTTTGCCACCACAGAAACAATTTACATTGTAAAATATATTTAAACAGAACAAATGTAATTTAAATTGTAATCATATTTCAAAATATTACAGTTTTTTCAAAAAAATAAAAAAATAAAAAATAATAATAAAAGAAACGTCTTAAAAAACACACACACACACACACAAATCTTTCAGCTTTCAGAAATCCAAATATAAAACATGAATTCATTTTTGCATGAAAAGATTCTTAAATTCTATTAGCTCATTTATATGAGCTCTTTGCCATTTTCATTGATCAATCACTCACAATATAATTAGTAAATAAATGAGGTATTTGTTTGTTTGAGGAGTAAAAATCACGAGTCCTGTTTTTTGCTCTAAATCCAATCCGACAAAACATGTATTGCCTTGCCTCCAGAGAGAGCGAGAGATGGAGCGGGCGTAGCTCCTAAGCAGATGGAAATAACCTTTTCCCAGCAGCCTAGCTGATATCATCATCAGCAGAAGAACCCAGGGCCAGGCAGTCGGCACAAGTGGTCTGTTACCTCTGTGGCCTGCCATTATCTACTGGAATGCTGTTTGTTATCTCAACAGTACCCTATCAAAGCGCACTATTACACAAGCACAGCATGAACAAGAAGCCCTCATTAATGTCTTTTGTACTGACCTGCGAGAAACCTTATGAATAATCTAATGAAATGAAACACATAGCTGGTTCATATGTGTTAGTATAATGTGAACAATAAAGCCCCTTCTCCGAAAGGAGAGCTGATGAAAAGGAGACCTTGTTAGATGAGTCAGAGCTCCTTTGGTACAGAACGCATGGAGTGGATTGATTGTGAAAATTGCTTGTTGAATACAGGGCACACCAATGTTCAAAATGGTGGTCGATATTATTAAAATATTTTGTCCTGCAGGCGGGCATACACTGAGCGAATTCAGCAAGATGAACAAGTATATCCCAATGTAAAGCCAAAGCTCGCGTTTTATGTGCTCACACTATACGGTCCGATCATCCAGCTGCGACTTGACTGCTCAGCCTCACAATACATGTGTGAAAAGCTCACTAGAGATATTGTCAAAGCAAATATCAGCTATCAATATCAAGAGTAGGCTATTCCGCATTCCCAATGTATTTAATCATTATTAGTATTATTGTATTAATATAGGGAAGGCCAGCTTTTATTATTAAAATTATTGGCTATTATAATTCATTTGCCATGCAATAACTTTTTTTATATTATTATTATTATTATTATAATTACTACGCATCACTCATAACCGACTTTGGCATGCTGCAAAGGTTAGATGGAAGCTTACTCCTCATTGAAAAAGCATTATTGTCTAAAAGCATTAAAGGTCAATTACAATGAATTATAAGCCTATAATTAAAAATTATTAATGGTCTATGTCTGAACACTATAATAATCAGTCATCAATGTAAATTAAAAACAGCTTTATTTCAAAAACAGCTTGATTAACACGAGCATTTAACAAACTAACAAAAAATACACTGCCTACATCGCAGGCGGTTTAGAAGACGTCGGTAATATGGTTTATCCATTTTGCAACACGAACTGGAGGTAAGCAACAGCAATTTGATATCTACAGAACTTAAAGATCTCCCTCTTTTCGTTTTCTTTCTTGCTGCATTAATCCTTTCACACGTAAGTTTAAAATATTCTAACTGACCCCCAGCGTGAGTTTTTCAAGGCGATCGTTATTTAGAACTTGCCACTTTAATGTTTCCATGGTGTCGCATCATTGTTTGTCAGTGACACAGCACAACCATAACACAGCGCTGAATGAATGATGATCTGCTTTTATAATTAATTTTATTAATACAATTTGCAGCTATTTTGATATCTACAGAACTTAAAGATCTCCCTCTTTTCGTTTTCTTTTAGCTGGATTAAATATGAAATGGTCAAACTTCTTTTTTTACGCAGACGCAGTGAGGGAAAAAAAAACACTGAGTTTAGGGCAATCGGTTCGTGACTCTGCTTCAACTAGCTAGTCACGAAGCGACCAACATTTCGGACATGCCAGAAATTCATTCGATTGCCTGTCGGGAGAGGTTAACCTGCCTGAACCTTGTTGTTTTTGGATATGTGAAAGTTTGAATTGGAGCCTTTTGACTCTGCATCTTCAACTGGAACATGGACATAAACTCACTAAACGGGAGTACCAAGTACAAAGACAAGAGACTATAGTAAAATTAGGATTTACACACAGACAAGAATGACTTACAAGGAACACCTGTACATAATGAGAAAACAGGACACATGACCAGAACAACCATGAGGACAGTCACATGACAAAAGCAGGGACCCAGGCTGCTTTCCACTCCAAATTTATATGCCCTTCACTCCCTAACATCCTTCCGTCTCGATAACTCGGATGTGTGTCATTACTTAACTTACGGTCCACGAGTGCCCATTACTGGCAGAACTCGTGCATTTAAGGTAAATGGAACACACTAATGGAATTCACTATTGATCTGATTTATTATTTAAACTTTTTATTTATGAATTTGTTTTATGCACCATTCTATATGCATATAAGTTGTTGAAGAAAATATATAAAATCCTATAGGTATATGGCTGTTAAAAATAAAATTACACATACAAAATAAAAATATCAATAATAGGCTATATGCTTTGACTGTGAACATAAGGTAGCTAAAGTAGAAGTATTATGCGATATAATCTCAACATAATTCTCAAAATAATTAATATATCATACACTACAGTTAAGCGTGATCTGCTGTGACGTCACAATCAAGTTAAATTGTGGGATATAAAGCTGCTTGAAGAGTACATCGAAGTAGACTCGTTCCCTCTGTCAAAACCGAGGGGACGAGGGTCTGTCCATATAAACCATCCTCGTCCACTTCACGAAGTGGAACTTACTTCAAAATGGTGGCAGGGATTCCCCCGAGGGAAATGTGAATATGTGAGTCTATCCAAAAGTGAAGTAGAAGGCACGCCTAGACTAAGCCAAATGACAAAATAAAAGACGTGAAACTAAAACAAAACTTAACATGATACCAAAGTCCATTGAAGAAACAACCACACTTTCATGTGTGTACAGTATGTCCCATGTACCATTCCAATTTGATTTATGACAGTCACCTTCTGCTGTCACAGGATACTTTATCTAGAGTCTGGGAATGCATTCCAGTAGGGGCACTTCCAGAAGTGCTCTTGTCAAACACTTTTCCATACAATATTATCTCTCATGTGGTTCATACAGGGACACTGAGCAAGACCAGGGCATACTTATGCTGTTTATAATGATCCTTCCATTGTATCTAGAGCGACGTTTGTCACACAACACTGTCGCATGCTGAAACTGTGTGGTTCCTCCTGGAAGAACATTGCGACACACCAGCAAGTTTTTTAAAAAGAGGAAGGCCAGATTGACACGAAGAGAAAGTCACAAATACAGACACTTGCAAAACAGTCGAGACATGTTCTGAAGTGACTTTAGTAAAATGTATTCAGCATTTAGCTTGACAACAGCAGGCTTGTTAAGAAAATTTTACTGGTGCCTGCCCTGCTCCTGAGTTAATAAGATATGAGCCTAAAATCACGGATGCTGCATACAGGGAATACCGTCTCTGCTGTGCATCCCTGTGGAGCGATTTGAAAGAATACACCACCTATTTGTTTATATTTGTTTATGTGCGTGTGAGAGTTTAGGAGCAGATGGATGTTTGGTTATTAACCCATCCTTGTTCCTTATTCTTTCCAGTTGAGGAAGTTTAATGGCAAACAAATATGCTGCTTCTATTTAAAACATCATATTGACAACCAAAACAATGTTTCCTTGGAGTCTGTAACAAAATCCACTTCTGTTTTATACTCGAACACCAGGGTAACAATATATGCGTGCCTTACCCGCATTTCTCTGAGATTAACAGGTTTTGCCAGTCAGCTGAAACTGCTGAGTCACATTTCTCATTTAAATTGAATAGAGGGAATTCAGTTTGTTAGTAAAAGATGTCAAGGGTTAATTAGATCAGTCATAATTATGAGGATTTTGTGTATCCCTGCACGGTTGAGATTTAACAATCAAATTTACACCCGAGAAGAGGTTGATTTAATATCTTCTTTCTATTCTCTTTGAAAGAAATGTGCTATTCTGTACCCAGACTCACAGAAGAAACTGGAGGACAGATACCTCTGCAGTGGCTCCTTCATAAATCCATAAAATCCAATATGTATTTGATAGAGAAAAAGGTCATAGATGTTAATAGAGAAGGACACGCACCATATAAAGCGGCTGACCAAAGGTCCCATTTATCCCTTAATTTCATGTCCTTTTGTCCATTTACTTTTAATTCACGTTAATGTATCTCAATAATGAATAACTTCCAGCAAGCACATTCATGAATACCAATTATCCCTGTTGCAGAGTTATGAATAATCTGGCAAATGAGTGACAGGTGTGAGAATAATACATTAAGCCTCCTCTTGCTGGCAGACATGAGGCATGAAACTGGGGAGAAACACAACCCACTGTAAAGGGCTTCCAGATTTTCTGAACACAAACCTGGCAGAAAGTCGGCCTATTATAACTCTTTAGAATTGAAATTAAAATCATTTGCATATGCAGGTTTATTAAACAGCGTATTTATCATGAAAAAATGCCCAAAGACTGGCACTAAATACTGTGTTATTTTCTTTAAAACAGTTAAACGTGACTGTGGCAACATTTATGTTGGTTAATGTACGTATATTACAGCAGTTTGGAAATGAAATGGCACTAAAAGGTTTGAAAATAACCTACTACCTACATTAAACCACACAGTAAACCTTACTGATAGTGTTAACAAAAGCAAATGTGAGGTATAGCTATACATTTCCTGAAGCAGCCATGCTTTTACTTTCCTTCTACAAAGCTTCAAACTTTTGTTGTACTTGAGTTGACTCATACCTGAGCTAGCGCACAATCAAGTGCTCAGTCAATCTGTCTTGTTATTAAATTTTGTGTGAAAAGGAACAAAAATGTTGATGTTTTACTGCCTCAATTGTTCATGTCAGCTGGAAACTACAGTGAAATCTACATATAGGTACATCTTTGCATAAGCCAGAGCCTGGGTTGGGTGAAAATGATCTGCAATTGAAAGAGACATTGTTTCATTATTTCCTTACATTCATTCAGACATTCAATTGATGTTTAATTCAACAGACATAAATGATTTTGGAGACTGGATTCATGATGTATTATGAAGTGAGTTGTCCCTCGTTGTGGCCATGGCTATTGAAGAAACCGGAGGAGATTGTGTGATATTGTGAGATTGAAAGTAATTGTTCAGTGCTAAATGATAGTGCAGGAACCTTGGTTCTTTCACAGTGCTAACAATGACCGTCACAGCACAAGAGATTGGTCCACTGAAGAACAGAGCAGCTGTGGTGGGATTTTTCCACTTCACGGTTCAGAAAAGCTTGAGTGTTTGTGGGTTTTGGTTAACCTTGTTAGTGAAAGGTGAAAGGCCTGACTCATACAGGATTGCTGTTTTCTCAGCCCTCACCATGTAAGACAGATCAGACATCAATGAACACTTCTGAAGAAAACAGAGCCACGTGAAACTCAAATTTCACAAAACTTTAGAATTAAAAGCAAATGTTGAGAAAAGCAATAGTCTTGTCTACAAATGTGAATCTAAGCTCCTTTCGGTTTCATGTTGAATTAAGCTAATAATCAGAACCTGTTTTTGTATTTGATTGTTTAAGTACTGTAAGATGAATGGTAAATGGACTGCGTTTATATAGCGCCTTCATAGACCTAATGGCCACCAAAGCGCTTTACATTTGCCTCACATTCACCCATTCATACACTCATTCACACACCAACGGCAGTGTCAGCCATGCAAGGCGCCAGCCAGCTCGTCGGGAGCTGCTGGGGTTAGTTAGGTGTCTTGCTCATGGACACCTCGACACTTGGTCAGGTGGAACCGAGGATTGAACCGTGGACAACCCACATGAACCACTGAGCCACTGCCGCCCCATGAATGAGTATGACTTCATACATTTTATAAACTCTGCAGTTATTATGATGCAACTAGATACGCAAAAAGTCTTTGTGCAATGCAACTATGTCAGTGATAAATTATTGTAGTCTTGTTACAATTGTAGTCTTGCCAAAATGTGCATCTGAGCTCCTTTTGGGATACATGCTGCATGCTGAGTATAGCTAATAATCAGCATCTCCTGTTTTTGTATTTGCTTTTTTTACACTTGAGAAACTTTAATTGAATTCAGCTCACAATCACACGTTTTTTCTCACTTAAAAAGTGAATAGTCATGACATCATCAGTAAGGGCAATGGTGGTGGCTTTCTAATTAGACTGTATATTATTGTGTTTGTACTATTAC
>NW_024121122.1:2181402-2282324 GCF_016745375.1 Pimephales promelas | reverse complement strand
CTAAAATAGACAGACATCACAACATCTATGAGGCAAGCCATTCGATGGGAGGACATTACAAACTGCCTGATTGTTATGAGTCACATCATATCCATCAAGCAATGAGACTGATAGCGCTCAGATATGTCTTTATATAATGACTTTAGTGTTTCTCATGTTCTTTTTTTTCACTGTGCCATTAGTTCAAAATATACTCATAACAACATTGAAGTCTTGAAGGCTTTTATCAGATTTTCCTTATCTTATTGAAACTGATTATAACTTGATATGATGCATACCTTTACACCACTTTCAAACCATTTCTCTGTCCAAAATGCTTACCTCATGATAATAAAGCTGTATTTATTTTTCTGTAAGTGGAGACTGCAAAGTCCTGCCCCAAGGAACTTGCCTGTCTATAGGTCATGCGTCAATAAAAGGGGTTTGCTTTCCTCACTGCACTTAACTGCATATACAATATCACTTTGTTTAAGGTGTTTGGAATCCGGTCCTTTGGATGGAGCAAACATTGTCCTAATGTAGTCATCGGTATAAAATACATGGGAATGTTATGTTAAGCTGAGAAAACCCTTAAACCTCTCAGGTACTCCAGCCAAATAGGGGATAACAATGTATTATATCATATTTTTTGGCTTCAATATCTCAAGGAAAAAGAGGTTTTCCCCTTGCGTACGATATTTCTCATATAGAGAACCTCTCGTAAGGTGTGTGGAGTGACGCGATCAAGAAGGTCCCGTTCCATTTGCGGCCTCTCGTCCTCTGGAGTTCGTTCTCCTGAGTCGAACTTGGCAAATCCGAACTACCAAGGACGCAAGTCTGAAGTTTGTGTATTTGGTATTGAGAAACGGCTTTTGTCTCTGTTTGCAGCTCCTCCCCTCCTGCACACGGCAACTTTCGGCGATCGGTTAAATCCGGCCACTGTCGATGTTGAACATGAAACATGACCAAGACAAGCCCAAATCGTGACAGCCGACATTCAGTATTATAAATAAATATTACATCAAATAAATTCTGTTTTTTTTAAATAATTTCTATTCGTCAAATAATCCTAAAAAAATATGGTTTTCACAAAAATATTAATTGTTTTCAACGTTGATAATAATATGAAATGTTACTTGAGCAGCATATTAGAATGATTTCTGAAGGATCATGATACAGATTTTTCAACTTTGCCACCACAGAAACAATTTACATTGTAAAATATATTTAAACAGAACAAATGTAATTTAAATTGTAATCATATTTCAAAATATTACAGTTTTTTCAAAAAAATAAAAAAATAAAAAATAATAATAAAAGAAACGTCTTAAAAAACACACACACACACACACAAATCTTTCAGCTTTCAGAAATCCAAATATAAAACATGAATTCATTTTTGCATGAAAAGATTCTTAAATTCTATTAGCTCATTTATATGAGCTCTTTGCCATTTTCATTGATCAATCACTCACAATATAATTAGTAAATAAATGAGGTATTTGTTTGTTTGAGGAGTAAAAATCACGAGTCCTGTTTTTTGCTCTAAATCCAATCCGACAAAACATGTATTGCCTTGCCTCCAGAGAGAGCGAGAGATGGAGCGGGCGTAGCTCCTAAGCAGATGGAAATAACCTTTTCCCAGCAGCCTAGCTGATATCATCATCAGCAGAAGAACCCAGGGCCAGGCAGTCGGCACAAGTGGTCTGTTACCTCTGTGGCCTGCCATTATCTACTGGAATGCTGTTTGTTATCTCAACAGTACCCTATCAAAGCGCACTATTACACAAGCACAGCATGAACAAGAAGCCCTCATTAATGTCTTTTGTACTGACCTGCGAGAAACCTTATGAATAATCTAATGAAATGAAACACATAGCTGGTTCATATGTGTTAGTATAATGTGAACAATAAAGCCCCTTCTCCGAAAGGAGAGCTGATGAAAAGGAGACCTTGTTAGATGAGTCAGAGCTCCTTTGGTACAGAACGCATGGAGTGGATTGATTGTGAAAATTGCTTGTTGAATACAGGGCACACCAATGTTCAAAATGGTGGTCGATATTATTAAAATATTTTGTCCTGCAGGCGGGCATACACTGAGCGAATTCAGCAAGATGAACAAGTATATCCCGATGTAAAGCCAAAGCTCGCGTTTTATGTGCTCACACTATACGGTCCGATCATCCAGCTGCGACTTGACTGCTCAGCCTCACAATACATGTGTGAAATGCTCACTAGAGATATTGTCAAAGCAAATATCAGCTATCAATATCAAGAGTAGGCTATTCCGCATTCCCAATGTATTTAATCATTATTAGTATTATTGTATTAATATAGGGAAGGCCAGCTTTTATTATTAAAATTATTGGCTATTATAATTCATTTGCCATGCAATAACTTTTTTATATTATTATTATTATTATTATAATTACTACGCATCACTCATAACCGACTTTGGCATGCTGCAAAGGTTAGATGGAAGCTTACTCCTCATTGAAAAAGCATTATTGTCTAAAAGCATTAAAGGTCAATTACAATGAATTATAAGCCTATAATTAAAAATTATTAATGGTCTATGTCTGAACACTATAATAATCAGTCATCAATGTAAATTAAAAACAGCTTTATTTCAAAAACAGCTTGATTAGCACGAGCATTTAACAAACTAACAAAAAATACACTGCCTACATCGCAGGCGGTTTAGAAGACGTCGGTAATATGGTTTATCCATTTTGCAACACGAACTGGAGGTAAGCAACAGCAATTTGCCGCAATTTGATATCTACAGAACTTAAAGATCTCCCTCTTTTCGTTTTCTTTCTTGCTGCATTAATCCTTTCACACGTAAGTTTAAAATATTCTAACTGACCCCCAGCGTGAGTTTTTCAAGGCGATCGTTATTTAGAACTTGCCACTTTAATGTTTCCATGGTGTCGCATCATTGTTTGTCAGTGACACAGCACAACCATAACACAGCGCTGAATGAATGATGATCTGCTTTTATAATTAATTTTATTAATACAATTTGCAGCTATTTTGATATCTACAGAACTTAAAGATCTCCCTCTTTTCGTTTTCTTTTAGCTGGATTAAATATGAAATGGTCAAACTTCTTTTTTTACGCAGACGCAGTGAGGGAAAAAAAAACACTGAGTTTAGGGCAATCGGTTCGTGACTCTGCTTCAACTAGCTAGTCACGAAGCGACCAACATTTCGGACATGCCAGAAATTCATTCGATTGCCTGTCGGGAGAGGTTAACCTGCCTGAACCTTGTTGTTTTTGGATATGTGAAAGTTTGAATTGGAGCCTTTTGACTCTGCATCTTCAACTGGAACATGGACATAAACTCACTAAACGGGAGTACCAAGTACAAAGACAAGAGACTATAGTAAAATTAGGATTTACACACAGACAAGAATGACTTACAAGGAACACCTGTACATAATGAGAAAACAGGACACATGACCAGAACAACCATGAGGACAGTCACATGACAAAAGCAGGGACCCAGGCTGCTTTCCACTCCAAATTTATATGCCCTTCACTCCCTAACATCCTTCCGTCTCGATAACTCGGATGTGTGTCATTACTTAACTTACGGTCCACGAGTGCCCATTACTGGCAGAACTCGTGCATTTAAGGTAAATGGAACACACTAATGGAATTCACTATTGATCTGATTTATTATTTAAACTTTTTATTTATGAATTTGTTTTATGCACCATTCTATATGCATATAAGTTGTTGAAGAAAATATATAAAATCCTATAGGTATATGGCTGTTAAAAATAAAATTACACATACAAAATAAAAATATCAATAATAGGCTATATGCTTTGACTGTGAACATAAGGTAGCTAAAGTAGAAGTATTATGCGATATAATCTCAACATAATTCTCAAAATAATTAATATATCATACACTACAGTTAAGCGTGATCTGCTGTGACGTCACAATCAAGTTAAATTGTGGGATATAAAGCTGCTTGAAGAGTACATCGAAGTAGACTCGTTCCCTCTGTCAAAACCGAGGGGACGAGGGTCTGTCCATATAAACCATCCTCGTCCACTTCACGAAGTGGAACTTACTTCAAAATGGTGGCAGGGATTCCCCCGAGGGAAATGTGAATATGTGAGTCTATCCAAAAGTGAAGTAGAAGGCACGCCTAGACTAAGCCAAATGACAAAATAAAAGACGTGAAACTAAAACAAAACTTAACATGATACCAAAGTCCATTGAAGAAACAACCACACTTTCATGTGTGTACAGTATGTCCCATGTACCATTCCAATTTGATTTATGACAGTCACCTTCTGCTGTCACAGGATACTTTATCTAGAGTCTGGGAATGCATTCCAGTAGGGGCACTTCCAGAAGTGCTCTTGTCAAACACTTTTCCATACAATATTATCTCTCATGTGGTTCATACAGGGACACTGAGCAAGACCAGGGCATACTTATGCTGTTTATAATGATCCTTCCATTGTATCTAGAGCGACGTTTGTCACACAACACTGTCGCATGCTGAAACTGTGTGGTTCCTCCTGGAAGAACATTGCGACACACCAGCAAGTTTTTAAAAAGAGGAAGGCCAGATTGACACGAAGAGAAAGTCACAAATACAGACACTTGCAAAACAGTCGAGACATGTTCTGAAGTGACTTTAGTAAAATGTATTCAGCGTTTAGCTTGACAACAGCAGGCTTGTTTAGAAAATTTTACTGGTGCCTGCCCTGCTCCTGAGTGATATGAGCCTAAAATCACGGATGCTGCATACAGGGAATACCGTCTCTGCTGTGCATCCCTGTGGAGCGATTTGAAAGAATACACCACCTATTTGTTTATATTTGTTTATGTGCGTGTGAGAGTTTAGGAGCAGATGGATGTTTGGTTATAAACCCATCCTTGTTCCTTATTCTTTCCAGTTGAGGAAGTTTAATGGCAAACAAATATGCTGCTTCTATTTAAAACATCATATTGACAACCAAAACAATGTTTCCTTGGAGTCTGTAACAAAATCCACTTCTGTTTTATACTCGAACACCAGGGTAACAATATATGCGTGCCTTACCCGCATTTCTCTGAGATTAACAGGTTTTGCCAGTCAGCTGAAACTGCTGAGTCACATTTCTCATTTAAATTGAATAGAGGGAATTCAGTTTGTTAGTAAAAGATGTCAAGGGTTAATTAGATCAGTCATAATTATGAGGATTTTGTGTATCCCTGCACGGTTGAGATTTAACAATCAAATTTACACCCGAGAAGAGGTTGATTTAATATCTTCTTTCTATTCTCTTTGAAAGAAATGTGCTATTCTGTACCCAGACTCACAGAAGAAACTGGAGGACAGATACCTCTGCAGTGGCTCCTTCATAAATCCATAAAATCCAATATGTATTTGATAGAGAAAAAGGTCATAGATGTTAATAGAGAAGGACACGCACCATATAAAGCGGCTGACCAAAGGTCCCATTTATCCCTTAATTTCATGTCCTTTTGTCCATTTACTTTTAATTCACGTTAATGTATCTCAATAATGAATAACTTCCAGCAAGCACATTCATGAATACCAATTATCCCTGTTGCAGAGTTATGAATAATCTGGCAAATGAGTGACAGGTGTGAGAATAATACATTAAGCCTCCTCTTGCTGGCAGACATGAGGCATGAAACTGGGGAGAAACACAACCCACTGTAAAGGGCTTCCAGATTTTCTGAACACAAACCTGGCAGAAAGTCGGCCTATTATAACTCTTTAGAATTGAAATTAAAATCATTTGCATATGCAGGTTTATTAAACAGCGTATTTATCATGAAAAAATGCCCAAAGACTGGCACTAAATACTGTGTTATTTTCTTTAAAACAGTTAAACGTGACTGTGGCAACATTTATGTTGGTTAATGTACGTATATTACAGCAGTTTGGAAATGAAATGGCACTAAAAGGTTTGAAAATAACCTACTACCTACATTAAACCACACAGTAAACCTTACTGATAGTGTTAACAAAAGCAAATGTGAGGTATAGCTATACATTTCCTGAAGCAGCCATGCTTTTACTTTCCTTCTACAAAGCTTCAAACTTTTGTTGTACTTGAGTTGACTCATACCTGAGCTAGCGCACAATCAAGTGCTCAGTCAATCTGTCTTGTTATTAAATTTTGTGTGAAAAGGAACAAAAATGTTGATGTTTTACTGCCTCAATTGTTCATGTCAGCTGGAAACTACAGTGAAATCTACATATAGGTACATCTTTGCATAAGCCAGAGCCTGGGTTGGGTGAAAATGATCTGCAATTGAAAGAGACATTGTTTCATTATTTCCTTACATTCATTCAGACATTCAATTGATGTTTAATTCAACAGACATAAATGATTTTGGAGACTGGATTCATGATGTATTATGAAGTGAGTTGTCCCTCGTTGTGGCCATGGCTATTGAAGAAACCGGAGGAGATTGTGTGATATTGTGAGATTGAAAGTAATTGTTCAGTGCTAAATGATAGTGCAGGAACCTTGGTTCTTTCACAGTGCTAACAATGACCGTCACAGCACAAGAGATTGGTCCACTGAAGAACAGAGCAGCTGTGGTGGGATTTTTCCACTTCACGGTTCAGAAAAGCTTGAGTGTTTGTGGGTTTTGGTTAACCTTGTTAGTGAAAGGTGAAAGGCCTGACTCATACAGGATTGCTGTTTTCTCAGCCCTCACCATGTAAGACAGATCAGACATCAATGAACACTTCTGAAGAAAACAGAGCCACGTGAAACTCAAATTTCACAAAACTTTAGAATTAAAAGCAAATGTTGAGAAAAGCAATAGTCTTGTCTACAAATGTGAATCTAAGCTCCTTTCGGTTTCATGTTGAATTAAGCTAATAATCAGAACCTGTTTTTGTATTTGATTGTTTAAGTACTGTAAGATGAATGGTAAATGGACTGCGTTTATATAGCGCCTTCATAGACCTAATGGCCACCAAAGCGCTTTACATTTGCCTCACATTCACTCATTCACACACCAACGGCAGTGTCAGCCATGCAAGGCGCCAGCCAGCTCGTCGGGAGCTGCTGGGGTTAGTTAGGTGTCTTGCTCATGGACACCTCGACACTTGGTCAAGTGGAACCGAGGATTGAACCACCAACCTTTCGGTTCGTGGACAACCCACATGAACCACTGAGCCACTGCTGCCCCATGAATGAGTATGACTTCATACATTTTATAAACTCTGCAGTTATTATGATGCAACTAGATACGCAAAAAGTCTTTGTGCAATGCAACTATGTCAGTGATAAATTATTGTAGTCTTGTCTACAATTGTAGTCTTGCCAAAATGTGCATCTGAGCTCCTTTTGGATACATGCTGCATGCTGAGTATAGCTAATAATCAGCATCTCCTGTTTTTGTATTTGCTTTTTTTACACTTGAGAAACTTTAATTGAATTCAGCTCACAATCACACGTTTTTTCTCACTTAAAAAAGTGAATAGTCATGACATCATCAGTAAGGGCAATGGTGGTGGCTTTCTAATTAGAACTGTATATTATTGTGTTTGTACTATTACTGATTTAAATAATTTGAAAATATTTAAATAAATAGATACATTTTCCCTTTGATTTGTCAGTGAGTTGGAGTTGGTCAGGGATGGGAGTTGGTGAAGGGAGTAGGTCATTCTGAAGAGAGTGGGTCACTTCAGAATTAAAATTTTTACTCACCCCCGTGTCATCCAAGATTTTCATGTCTTTATTTCTTCAGTCAAAAAGAAATTAAGGTTTTTGAGGAAAACATTCCCGGATTTTTGCCCATATAGTGGACTTAAATGGGTTGAAGGTCAAAATTGCAATTTCAAAGCAGCTTCAAACGGCTCTTCATGTTCCCAGCCAAGGAATAAGAGTCTTATTTAGAGAAACGATCTGACATTTTTCTAAATAAAGTTAAAATATATGTACTTTTTAACAACAAATGCTCTTCTTGCACATGCACGACTTCATACATTACGTACTCACGTTGGAAAGGTCAGACGGTAACCTGACGTAGGCAGAAAATGTAGGGCGAAAAATGTTCTCCTCCATCGTCAAAATTATCCGACAACATTGTTTTACCTTTTATTTATTTATTTTCATTTTGTAAAGGGCATTTGACTTAGTCTTTGCACGTTCACTTAGGTCTGCACTAAGTTGCGCCAACAGTACGTCACGCTTGACCTTTCAATCATTTCGCTAGATAAGACCCTTATTCCTCGGCTGGGATCGTGTAGAGCCCTTTGAAGCTGCATTAAAAGTTGCAATTTGGACCTTGTTGAAGTCCGCTGCAAAAAAAAGAAAACTTAATTTCTGAAGAAAGAAATTAAGTTAATTAATTTCGACTGAAGAAAGAATGACATGAAAACCTTGACATGGGCGTGAGTAAATTCCTGATAATTTACTCACCCCCACGTCATTTCAATAATCTTTTTTAACTGTACTTATTTGAAAGCCTATGGCTGTTGTGTGTGTTTTATTCACACAAAAAATGCTTGTTGAATACATTACTTCGAGATCTTGAATAGGGTTCTCAGTTCGATAACGTTTTTTTTTTAAATCATTACTTAGAACGACACTCATGTATCCTTCCATTTACTGTAGAATTGTTTTGCCCCTTTTCAAAACCTATCAAATTGTGTCTGTGTCAAGAACATCAAAACAATGTGAGTGATTTTCCCACCCTCACTAATCTTGCCAATAAATAATTCACACATTTTAATTTTGGAACAAAAATCATTCATTACCAAATCATGAGGCGCTGATGAGTTAATTATATGTGTTTCTAATATTATAATTGATGCTTTATAAAACATGAATGGAGATGAAATTGAGGGGTATTTACCAGGCCTCTCTTTGTGAATTAAACATGGCATGGCATTATAGATCTTGTAAGAAAAAATGAGGAGGACGTCGAAGATCTCAAAAATGAAGTTTATTTACTGCATAGCAGTGGCAAGGCACACGAAGCACCTTGGGTTCACCAGCGTCAGAATGAACCCCGAACTCATCCCAGCGCAAACATTTTATATGGTATTGCATCCGTCTTCCCCCTCAACACGTAAATGAAGCTTTCTCTTAAATGTAAATCAAGACAACCAAGTTCGTCTTCTCTTTCAGCGTGGAGCTGAAACTCTGTCTTTAAATGTAAATAGAAGAGAACGATACAAGTGTTAGAGTGATACGGTCAAATGTTTAAAGGTTATAATATCTCTCAGAAACTCCCTAATCAAGATGGTTCTTGAATATCCGCCATCGCTCCCACACTATAGGTGATAACCATGACTCTGTGATATGTTTAAGATTGTAAGGAATCGATTCTATGATAAATAAGCTCTTTCAAGTGAAGGAACATTTCAATATAATCTATATTGGAGTGGAAGTTTGATCGGAGCAGACTGTAATTTCTTACAATCTCTAATTGTAAAAGCCATTGTGTTACCTTCCACTTAAATGACCTACTTGTCACAGATTCAGCGAGACCATCACTCCAGCCATCAACACCAAATTACCACACTGCCACCACCCGTTCACTATCACCGGAGTTCTGACCGTCCCGGTCTCATCCCAAATCGTCATATAACTGACGTTTTGGGACGTCTTTTGACCATACGTCAATATTCGCCTTTTTAGGGCCCCCTTAAACGTCGGTAGATGAGGTTATGGGATCCTAACTCTACCCCATACCTAAACTTAACCCTAAACCTAACCCGTCACCTAACTGACGTTAAAGGTAAAGCGTCAGTTGTATGACGGCCCGGGATCGCCATCTACCGACGTTTAAGGGGGCCCTAAAAAGGCGGATATTGACGTATGGTCAAAATACGTCCCAAAACGTCAGTTATATGACGATTTGGGATGAGACTGTGTTAGACCGTCAGCACACCCTATTTGTATTATTTGTCATTCTCTTCACCTCATTGTCTAGTCTTTTCTATTAAGCCCCACAGACCCAACCCGATTACTCACCTGAGTACTTACCTGTATTGCCAGTCCTTCACCTGCACAGAGAACACAGTGTTACCTGCCAACTAAGTCATCATCTAACCATCTTCTGCCTTCCTGCTCTACTCTCTCTATGACTCATACAATAAAATGTGTTATACAAACTTACCTCGTCTGTATGTGCAACCACTATAATGAAGTAATTTTTGTAACTTCCCAAAATACACATTTCCTGAGAGAATGTCTGGCTTCATAATGTGGCCATTTCAATAAAACAGTGAAACGAGTTTTCATATTTGGGGCTAAAACGATGTAGGCAATTGAGAAAAGTAAGATGAATGACTAATGTATTATATACACTGTGCAGTTATTATAATGAATAGATTACTAGATGCAAAATATAAAAGTCTTAGTGGAATGCAATGTCAGTGATCAAAATCACTTGCTGCTGAACATGTAGAAAGATAAAACACTCCCTAAAGTATTTCAGTTTGATGGCCTTAGGGTTAGACTGACTGAAAGTAAAATGATCTCATCAAACCACAAAATTGCAATCAATTCGGCCAATGGAAATGTGATTTTGTCATTATGTCTAAAGCATGGTATAGAATAAGGAGTAAATTCTCAGAATGCAGCAGAGCTTTTCTTCTGCTCAGCTCTGAGATAGATCACAACTCATCTTATTTTGCACAGTTTGCTCAAAACATTAGGGGGAAAGAGACCAAGTATTCTTTGTACAAAAAATAATAATAATGCACACAGAATGTATTAGAGCATTGTTATTAAGTATGCAAAATATTGTATTAATTTGCATCAGATATGTAGGAATATAACAAGTGTCATTTACTGCTTCAAATATACTGTGACAATAACAGTGTTTTGTATTGTTCCATGTGCTAATATAATATGACAGGTAGAGTACATGTGGATCCAGTAACTCAAAGTCAAACAAGGATGGTAGAAATTAACATTTTAATTCGGCTATCCCGAACCCCCTTTTTTTTCTTTTTTCTTTTTTTTTTTTTAGATGTTATTCCCTAAACTTTTATTTTTTGTGTGTAGCCTACAACTGTTCAGAACTGTGCAAGCTAACCATGTGCTGTTAAGCATCTTTGAGCTAGGCTCAAAAGTACCTAAAATTGTCACAAGTTCTCACAACCAAACCATTCATGTTTTGGTTGTGACTTTATTGACAAAAAGGAAACACAGAATCCTTTATTTGGGAGAAATAAACACATTTTTTGTACAGTTATGCAAATCATTAGTATTTTAGTGTGTTTTAGTATGCAAGTTAAAATTCTGTAATGTGATGGGGTCGCTACCACTGCCGAAAATGTGCAGTCACGACCGAAACTTGGGATGTTTTGTATATTGTACAAAGTAAGTATATTGAATTATCCACTAAGATGTTATGATAGTGTTTGGTATTGTAATTCTTATTGATTTACCTATGATTTTTTTTTTCTAAAAAAATCTATTTACAAGGTAAATGTAACCAAAATCCAAAATCCAATATGAGAATTAACTTCACAATTACTAGAAACATGTACCTTGAATATTATACAATGTGCGTACAAAAATGGTTGGAAAGGACTTTTTTTTCAAGATTAAATGACTCTGACTTTGCACCAATTCTGTAGGATGGCCCATATGAAAGAAAGGTCATCCTTATTCCTACCTATATTTCTTCATTAAAAAGAGTAGAAATGAACTTCAAACAGAGGCAATGGACCATTTTTACAGAAATAGAAAAGAAACTTTGAACTCCACCATCCATGAGCTCTTTTGATTTGTCAGTTTGCTCAATGTTCCTCCTTACTCCAAAAGAGCTGAAAGGGGGACACATTAGGACAAATCAGTGGATATGCACAAACATAGCTCAGCTCACAGTGCTGTTATTGTCCTTTCATATGACTGTAAGCATAGCAGAGATGATGCTGACTGGATGGTATTTTACATTACTTTTGTTTTATATTAAATTGGGTTGTAAAATCAACAAGATGTTACAAATTCTGTTTTTCAGATCAAAGAAGTTGATATGATAAACTAACCTGACTGTTCGTTGACCCTGCTAAACATATTCTGGAGTATGATAATCACATGCAATGTGATCACAGCAAGAGAATATTAACATTCACAGACAATCGTTTATATATATTTTTTTACTTATGATGCAATTGAGTCATAAGGTTCAGTCTGGACATTTGACCTCAGGCTCAGGTTTTTTAAATGGTTTACTGTAGGTAGATGATTTGAGATATGTCTAAATTTAATTTCAAGAGAGCAAGAAGCATTTTCTGGTTCATTGACTAATGTTTCAGTTGGTGCTTTTGCATGCTAAAAATACCCTTAGAAAGAAAATCTTTTAAACTATATAATAAGTCCTGCCTACATTACAAGCCATCGTTATTGCATTAGAAGCCACAGTTATAGTGTAATAACACATCATGAGCAAAAAGATGCAATGTTATATGTATACAAAATAAATGACACAATACAAAGGAAATGCACTAACTGTAATGTTCCAACATATCAAGTTTCTGTTAGGCTATTGATATTAAACATGCACTTAACGTGTATTTCGAATTCCAGTTGTACAGTAAGTGCTTTGTCTCCAAGGCACCGTTGGTAGCTGTGCATTGACATCGGTATCAATTCTTTTTGAAAAGAAATGTTTCACCGGCTTCTTTTCATTAAAATATCATTATTACTTTATGTCTCTGATGGGAAGTCTGATCGAGTTATTTGGGTAAGGAATGCATGGGAAATTAAATTAATGTGTGTTTGTGTGTTTATTTAGGACTGGCGTTCCAGGAGAACAAGAGTTTCTTCTCTTGCACATCTGATCAACAGAAGTGGAAGAGCATGAAAACACAGCTCAAAGGCCGTGTCCCAGATGGCACCCTCTGCCCTTGCTGTCCTCCCCCGCAGTCCTGTCCCATATGGCACCCTCAGACCTCGCCGCTGTCCTCTGTACTGTGCCACAAGGTATAGTCCGCTGTTGACTTTTGCACCAATGTAAGCTCGTCAAAAAGGTTTAATGAAGATGCACATGAGAAGCTGGTGAGCACATTCCAGAAAAAAAAACAAAAAAACATGGGACACCCTATCTCTTTATTCAGAAATCACTTTATTTATTCTGTTTTCCAGCAGACAGCGCAATGACAGCCTTCTGTTGGGTTACACATACACCCCATCCACAGAATGTGTGAAACAGGCCTCACGGCATCCAGCTGTGTAATTCAACAATACAACGACCTGGTGGTCACTGAATTTGAGAACACACTTTGAAATGACATCAAGTGCCCTATTTCGGACAGTTCCCTATAATAAAGACCAGTTCCGAATAGAAATGTTGTTCCACTATCAAGATCAAGAAGTAATATTATCTTCAGAATCAGATCTGAAAATTGTCATAATTCTACTTTTGATTTTCTAATTATTATTGCGTGAGCGTTTCTCTGTCAATATAAGATCTCATTATCTCTCTATTATAGTGAAATTGTATACTCTTCAGTCCCTATTCTAGGTAATGTACAACATCATTGAGTTGTACAATAAGAACAACCAGAGTCAATGGAAAAGATGGGAACTGCAATTAGCGGTCAATGCCTCCTCTCATCTGTTAAATGGCCATTTAAATGAGCCTTGAAAAATCAAACTTTTGTTCACTTTCCAGTGTGTTCTTCAGATATAATTATCAAAACCTTCGTCAACGTATGCCTCTCATTTGAACATTCATTTCTCACACCTAAAACCCATTTGAAGCCTCTGTCTTTTTAAAAAAAATGTATATTTGTGATCAATTTGAACAGGTAGGCTATATTGTGTAGTTGCTGGGGAAGTCAATGTGTCCCTCTCTGTCAAGTTGTATCATAGGCTATATGGCAGAGTGTGATAAAAAAGTTGTTTTCTCGTTCTACACACCATATTTTACAGCACAACACACCTCAATGACTTTCCACCTTGGCAGAGGGAGATATAAGGTAATTTGCATTTTCAAACCTGTCTAGAGTAATTTAAAAACTTTGTTGTGAAAAGTCATATCTTTAAATTTTCGTCCAAGTCCCTCAGTCCCCCCTCTCCCCCCTTTCAGAGAAGAAATCTTCATTGGTGGTCTGGTCTAAATATTTCCCGAGCAAACGAATACCATTTTTCATTCTGTCTGCAGCGGTTAGAAGCAGGCAGTCACTTTCTTGGCCTCAATTCCTGTACCAAACCCTCAGGCTCTGTGGTGTGTCAATCTGCCTTTATCAGCTGACATCATATGTCATCAAAACTGCTGTAGGCTTTGTAGGCCTGCATTTTTTTCCCAAAGCTTGGTGAGAAACATGGTAAATGGGCTTTTTAAGGCTTTTATAGAGTAAATCAAAATGTTTTAAACTTTATTTTATTTATTTATTGCTAAATGTATTTAGCCTATTATACTTTTAAACCTGTGGTAACATCACTGACTGTGAATTTCACTTCAAGGAGCCTAAAAACTGACAAATAGATTTGCAGTTACATAGTGGACGTAAGCTATTACATTATTCTAAAGTGACATTACTAAAAAAAAAAAGATAAATTAAGAAAGATGACGTGAATCACATAAAGCTTGTGTCTATCCATTGGCATGACATCAGGCCGCCATTGGAAAGCACATAACAGCCCGTTATTATTACTGAGACTTTACTGACCCCTGGTGTAGACACGACGCATGCTTTTTGTTTTTCCTGTGTTCTTGAAAAGTAGCCCTATGTAAAACATAATTTGACATGAAAGCCTTTGGGTGTAGCCCATATCATCTCGATGATCAAATAAGAGGACATTGATGTTTGTGTCCTGCCCTCTTTTCTGTCCAGTGGCTGTTGAGATAAACCCAAATGGAAGAGTGTCAACCCAGTGACGAATGGCCAGCTATGCAGCAAGAGCAAGCAGCAAAGTTTAGCATCACATGGTCTCATGGTACAATACCTTTTACACAATCTGGGGTACTTTGCTGTATATTCTGCTTCTACTGTTGGTTTTGTTCTCACACCTCAAAATGTCTTGCATACTCACATTAATCAAACATTCAGATTCTCTCTTCTACGGAACTGCTTAAGCCAGGGGTTTACAGCCATGTTATCAGCGAGAGCTGCCTGAAGGGATAAAATAATCTGCTGGGATACATGTTGCAAAAGAATATCTACGTATTTGAGGTCTAGACCACATGAGATGGATTTTACTACATTAGCCCTGCTATATTCTGTGTGATGGATTCATCATAGTTTGGTCTGTCTTGATGAGCCTCAAACACCTCCACTTTAAATATGCATGATGTGGATTTTTCTGACCTGACCTACTGTCAAGTCAACCACTTCATTCTCATGTGAGTGTTCCTTGGGATTTATCTGCTGTCATCACTCTTGAAGGCTTTTGAAAGGTATTTGCATAAGTTATAGTGAGGGATAGTAGGCAAATTTATATATAGTAGTAGTATGAGAAAAAAAATACGATGAGCATATTCAAATTTACAGTCTAATGTATTTAGTTATAAAGATAAATACCTTACATCTGGCAGTCGTGACATTTCTGTGACACTTTCAAATCACGTTCAGTTTTATGTCCAAAACTGATGAATGAGAATCTGAAAACATTTCCAAGTTAGTTTTTTATCACTACAAGTTTAATGCTCTATCACGTTTGAATATGCTATTCTACACTTAATCCTACACAAAATCTAGGCATTAGTGTTAAAAAAAGCAAACTTGAGATAACACATTTGCTGAAACAGCCATGCCATATTAACTTGCTTCTACATGTCTCTGAGCCCTAATGTCATTACGTGTTTCATGAGACTTGTTCTAGTAACTGGTTATGTGATGCAAACATCAACATTAGTTTACAAATCATGCACTATAGTAAAAGTGTTTTGAGATCATAACAAATATCAATAGAAAATATGTTCCTGTAATAATAATGTGTGTGAAAATGGATTAAAATTTTTGGTTTTACTACAACTAGTGTAATTTCAACTGCAGTAAATTCAATTTGTAGGTAGATAAGCGTTTCTTCAATGAGCCTGTCGGTTAAAATACATGTATCATGTATTGTATGGTGTTGTAATTCCAGTACATTTTAACCATGAGTAACAACCATCCTGGTAGCCATTATCTTATACTTGAAAAGACTCACAGTTTCATGCCATTTTGAAATTTTCTATACCAGAACCATGGGATAGCAAAGGGCCAATATTTGGAAAGGCTACTTTAGAATTATAAAATCAGGTATTGTTCATAACTTTATCAATACATTTGACGCATTTGACTTTTTGATAGTCAGTTTCTCTGGTTTTCATGGCGTGAGAGTCTATTGTACTGCTTCTGAGAATAAAGCCCGGCTGGCTTTCATTATAGCTTTGATACACTTGTGATCAGTATCTGGGTGAGGGTTTGCTTTTCATTAGGATCTTTTCTGAGTCACCCTGATTTACCGCCTTTGACTCTGACATGATAAGCTTACATTTATTGATCCATCTGTCAGCCATGGCACCAGACAGGTGGTGAAGCACCACCTTTCCCAGAGCCTTTACCCTCCTCTTATTGAAGAGAGAGCTCCCTTGCATGGTTATGAAGTTACTGACTAGAAATCCTTGTGGATTTACTTTTACCCTTTGCTGTATGTTTAGATCCATCTTATGCTCTGCACAGTTAATGTCCTAAACCATCTCTTTAAATGTTAAATCATCTATTTAGTTCTCTTTAATTCAAAACATTGAATTCTGTTCAAGTCAGGATTAAAATTGCGATATAAAAAAGCTGCAAATTACTTTTGTTAAATGTCCCACTCGGATTCAACTTGTAAATAAATGTGCTGTTAGGTCTTTCTGTGATTGTGCCCAGAACTGTTAAAGCTGTAGTAGTGCAGTAGACTAAAGTAGTGACAGGTCTTTTTTTTCCCTATTGTAACATATACAGTACATCCGAGTTGAGTAACATGGATTACTGAAAAAGGAAAAAGAAAAGGAATGTAAGGCAGAGACTTAAATTTAATCCACTGGTTCTTGATTGGGTGGAGGCAGATCTGAATGTGAGCTTGTAGTCCATTGTAAGAAAGGTGTTTATGCAGACTGAATGATTGGGGTAGTCTGGCAATGTCACTAGAGAAAAGTCTGTTATTTCAATGGAAGGTCAAGTTGTAATTAAAAATGGTTCTAAATTATAAAGCAAAGAAAAAAAAATGAACATCAATGAATCGCTCACAATCAATAATAACATGCCTTTACAAAATAGGTATGGTGAATTTCCATTTCATGCTAACTTTAAAACCTATTTTGTCTTATTAAGCTAATTTAACTTTTATTAAGCTTATAAACACTTTTTGTATTTTTTGTGTACAAATGTTAACTCAGCACCTCGACTGTTATACTTCCTGGCTGACATTTGACATCTTTCACATTGCTCTTAGCTCTTTGTGTGTGGAGCAAGCGGATGAGTAATAAAAGGTTGTTTTTTGTTTTGTTTTGTTTTTTAAAGGCTTCCTGTTTCAGTTTGCTGTCTGGTGGTGGCTGCGGTTGACATGTCTTGTCCCTGATGGATGAAGTATTGTGATAGCAGGACCTTTAAGGTTAGAAAGATTTCAAAAGCAGGTTCTGTGCTTTTCCCTGATCTCACTCTTGCCCTGTTTCTCCCTACTGAATAAAACCCTATTTCAAAATGTATTTGAAATACATTTATTTCATACTAAGGATAATACAAATCCATTAATATAATTGATACTGATATAGTGATATACTGATATAAATAATTATACTTTATTTGAATTATTTTTCTTAATATTAAGCCTAACATGTAGTTTAATATCGCTATTAGAATTTAAATGCAAGATATTTAAAGTCTAAAGGATCCTTGCAATCAGGGATGTGCACAGGAATTTTTAGGGGCAGTTGCACTGACCTGAAAAAAGCCATGTAAACAGAGTTTGCCCTTCCCCTACTGACTTTCACTTTCGGTGCCCGAATGGAAGTGAATGAGGCTTTGCGATTTTTTTTATTTATTTTTTTATCTAGGCCTACGTGAAATTCTGCATCCATTGTACGATTTATTTATTTATTCCCCCTCGGAAGGGCATCATGAGCCGAGAAGGGCATATGAGCAGTTGCCTGGGCAACCTGAACCCCCCTGTGCACGTCAAATCCCATGTCTGCACCTGCTTGCAATAGTTTAGCACAATTAAATATACTATAAAGGATTAGTTCACTTAAAAATGAAAATTCTGGTATCATTTACTTACCCTCAAGTTGTTTTAAACCTGTATAAATTTCTTTCTTTCTGACTCTCGAGGGAGAGAACTCACTCTCCCCGTCTCTTCTCTCTGCTTTGTATATGTGTGAAAGCTCATTTTCACTAAAAAAAACTATTGTGGCAGAAACTTTCAAAGGTTTAAAGGGTTTCAGGGTCAAGGGAAGTTATGTCAGCAACTCATAAAATAATGTATGGAACTATAGTCAGTGGCGGATTTAGCAATCTTTTTTCTTCTAAGGAAGAAAAAACATTTTTTTTCTTGTTTTTAAGATCAAATTAATATCAATATAACCAACATGACAAGTAGCCATAGCCCATAAACAGCCATATACTTTGCAAATTTGCCAAGATGAATAATTTACTTTGTATGAGTGAGTTACTCATTACTCCAAATTTCAGTGTCACATAATCCTTTAGAAATCATTGTAAAATGCTATTTTGCTGCTCAAAAACATTTCTTATTATTGTTGATAAAAGTTATGCTGCTTAATATTTTTATAGAAACTTTGATACTTTTCTTTTTTTCAGTGTTCATTGAGGAATAGAAAGTCCAAAGACAACATTTATTTAAAATAGAAATCTTTTGTAAATTATGATTTTTTGATACTGCCATTCAATCCATACTGACCTCAAACTTTGCCATGGTGTAAAGATGCGGTAATAGAAGTAGACTAAAATGCAGATCTGAATTCAGATACTGCACTCTAAAAAATGCTGGGTTGTTTTAACCCAATTTTGGGTCAAATATGGACAAACCCGAAATGTTGGGTTAAAAATGTAATGTAAAAATTTAACCCAACGGCTGGGTTAGTCCATATTTGACCCAAAGTTGGGTTAAAACAACCCAGCATTTTTTAGAGTGTGACTACAGAAGTAAGAGTCTTCTTCTACACAGAACTGGCACACTACTACCCTCTTCTGGCTGTAATGTGGAAAATCTACAAGGGACCTGTTTTGCTTTAAGTTAAAACATTAATGAGATGATTGTACAATTATTTTGATTAAAACCGAAGTAATGCCAAATGTGTCACGTGTAATAAAGGAGATTCATAAAGGACAGTGTCACAGGACACTGTTGTCATCTGGTGAAGGTGACTGGAGAACTTCCCTTTCAGTGGTAAATGTGGGAAGTGAACTCACTCTCCCTCGTCTCTTCTCTCGGCTGTATATGTGTGAAAGCTCAGTTTCACTAAATAAACTACTGTGGCAGAAACTTTCAAAGGTTTAAAGGGTTTCAGGGTCAGAGAAGTTATGTCTGTAAATAATGCATGTAACTACTGTATAGTCACTGGCGGATTTAGCAAATTGGGATTTAGCAATATGTATGTTCCAGTCCCACTCAAAGGAAAAACTGCTCTGTGTTCACTCAATTTTAAAAGTTATTCCAATGTTTTATTCTTTTATATCACAAACATCTGAATTTATAATACTACATGTAATGGTTTGGAAAGTATTCTACACGTTTCATAAATGTTAGCTTGCTTGCATAAGTAAACAGCAGTATGGCAAAGCGCAGGTAAAAACAAAAAAAGGTAAAGAAAGTTACAGAAAACAACTTCTACAAACAATTTTATTTTGCCAAAAGTTAATAATAATAAATAAGTGCATGGCGTACATATCGGATTACAATCAAGTGCAATATAAACATTTTTGGGCATGTGACATTTAGACCAGTGCTCCGCGCCCATCTCTGGGGGGAGTCGTGAGAGGAACTGCAGCCGAAAGCCGCGCTAAATCGTGCGAAGAACCCATGGTGTTGGTGCGGTCCAGGTTGACAGCGAGGATGCCCGGCATGACTGGGAAAACCCCCCACCTCTCTTACCAAGGATTGGTGGATAGCACATATCTTTGCATTTACCCCTTATGACAATACAAGGTTCAGTGATTCTAAAACATTTTGATTGTTCTGACAAATCAAGTGCCTAGGCACTGTTGCTGCAGCGGGCCTTTTAGCTGGTGGTGGTCGAGAAGACGACCTAAAACTCGGCTGTGCAGCTGACTGTGTTGCTCTATTATACCTTTTCTAGGCATTGACCCCTGAGAGATTCCACCTGTTTCATAGAGTTCTCAAAAGATCGGTGTGCAGAGGAACGCATTCCAATCACGATCCTGCAAGTTCGCCAGAATCAACCATAGATGATGCTGAGCCACCTCTGTGCTGGCCATCGTATGACCCAAGGATACTAACGTGCAACGTGTTGTACGCAGTATGTAGTCAGCCGTGGACTGCACCTCCTCTATGAACTCGTCAGCTGGTCTTCCCTCTGTCACGGCCTCACTCAGTTCACCCAAGGAAATAGCCTGATAAGTTTGTAGCAAGGACATAGTGCGCAAGGCTCTAGCCGTGCCGGCCGATCACCCTAAATCCTCCTAAGTTGCCATAAAGTTGCCTGTACGAGAACCTGCACGGTCCTGACGGAAGAGTGGGGATGTCTGCAATACCTCTGTTTTGCATTGGAGCCAGATATGTTGCAAGCGAATGCTCCATTGGAGGGGCTGACATTAACCCTGCTTCTTGTGCTCCTTCGAGGTCGGTGAACTTACCCATCCCTGGCACCTGAGAAAGAGGAGACATGGGTTTTGACGATATATAAGCTCTGCCAAACAGCCGGGGTAAAGCGGCAGATGCGTCCTTAACCCCCTGCAACAAATAGAACCCACACTGTAAAAAAATATTGATGGTTTAACTTAAAAAAGTAAGTTACCTGGTTGCCTTAAAATTTTAAGTTCATTGAACTGGAAAAAGTGAGTTAATACAATGAAGGAGAATGATTTAATCATCAGAAACTCAAAATGATATGTTATCTGAACTAAATAAATTATTTAAGTTGATTTGAGAAAAAATGTTGTGATTACTACACTGTAAAAAAATTATTGTTGGTTTAACTTAAAAGGGTTGCCTTAAAATTTTAAGTTGATAGAACTGGAAAAAGTTAATACAATGAAGGAGATTAATTTAATCATCAGAATCTCAAAATTGTAATAAGTTATCTCAACTAAATAAATTATTATAAAGTTGATTTGACAAAATAAAATATGAAGAGTTCAGATGCAAAAGCCTCTAAATGCCATTTGAAATTTTCTTCTTTAATGATGATTTTTATCAAACTTGTATATTTAAGTTCATTAGTTTCACTTAAATAACAATTAATAGGTAATTATCATTGCCATTTAAGTGAAATCACTGAACTTAAATATACTAGCTTGATAAAAATGACCATTCTAGAAGAAAATTTCAAATGGCACTTAGAGGCTTTTGCATCTGAACTAGGTTGTGATAACAAATCTTGAAAATATTTTTTTTTTACAGTGAAGCGTGCTTTTCTGAACCGGGGGAGGGTTTGCTGCTGCCCTCCTATCTCACTTCCACCCGAAAAATAAGAATGGTCAATTTTGAGCATGATGACTTTAAAGGCTTCATTTGTGAAGGGATACAATATTAAAGAATTCAAAAGATCTGTCAATTTTACATAAAATAACAAGAAAACACCATTTACATTGTGTTAATTCTCTTTACGTGGTATGTGTTTCTCTCACGGTAAAAAATATATCTGTGCTAAACGTCTTCTTAACATCAACCTTGATCATTAGCAAGACAAATGTGAAAATTTTAAGTCAGTGGCTAATGGCATAGATTTTTATTCACCTAGTGCAAAATTTGGTCGCATATGAGTGGTATACTTGCATTAGGGGGTTCTAGAATGATGTTAAACATTGTTAACAGTTAAATATTTAAGCAGCACTTGTAGCTGTAAAATCTACCTCATCCTTATTGATGTCAAACTGGTGAAAAGATTTTTGAGCGCTGAACTCTAAAGGTTAAAAAGGAATTCAAAGGGGAATCCGAAAGCCAGAATTTTTTTGAGGTGATGGTTTTGCTACACTGTAAAAAGTGATTAGTTGACTAAACTTAAATTTTTTTTGGAAACCCGTTGTCTTAAAATGATTAAGTTAAAATTGTCAAATTCACTTAACTTATTTTTATTTACAAAAAATTACTATAGTTACAAAATATTATAGTACAAAAATTACTTTTTTATTTAGTTTTAGTTTAGTTTAGTTTATCTAGTTTATTTAATAATTACAAAGCAAAGGGTTTACATTTTTTTTATTTTTTTATTTGTTTATTTTTTTATTTTTAAGGAAGTGAACTGATTACAGCAGCTCAAACACAGAGCAGGAATGGCGATGGATGAAGGTCTTTTCCGCATGATGCTACGTACACAGACACAATTCAGCACAAGGGACATTTGTCACAGCATTGCTGTTCTTGATCTCAATAACCAATATCAATGATAAAGACAGAGGGAATTTGTCCATAAATGGGGGTTTTCCTGCTGGGGAAGTGGCTTTTTGCTCAGATATTGTAGGTCCTGTTGTTGTGGAAAGTGTGGAGGGGTTGTTTTTGATGTTCTCATGTTTTGTAAGAGAATGTCTTACTTCACTACTGAGCAAAGCAGAGCATCAGCTAAAACTCTTTAAAATCAATTTCTCTGTCTGCATCCCAATCCAGCATTGAAGGTCAGCATTATGTGTTTCTTCCCCATTTTAGTCACATGCTTCATGAAAAGGTAGAACTGAATGTCTGAGGAAAGGAAAACAAAAGCACAAAAATTATTCAAAACAGTGAAATTCCACCATATATCCACTTATTAGAGATTCATAAAAAATAACACATGAGCGATTCATAAAAATTACAGATTCATGACTTCCCTATGTGAAAAATAATTATACTAAATTATTTTTGAAATACATTTATTTAAGCTAAGTATTCTACAATGACATATATGACATACATTCTTAATATAAATACTCTGAATTGATATGATTATCATGACTTATTATGTCACTTGTCTTATTTATTTTGTCTCATATGGTTTAGCAATCATTTGGTAATTTCTGTTTTGTTTTGTTTATCACTGAAGTTTATTTTATTTGGTCTGTCTATAGTCTGCGGAGAAGCATTCATTTACAATTTTCATTGTACTCTGTAACTTGTGCATATGGCAAAAATAAATGACTTGACTTGACTTGTCTGCTAAATTGGAACTAATCATCAACTAACTAATTGTGTACTTAATGTACTTTAGTGATTCAGAAATAGTACTGAGGTTCAACTAAAGATAGGTACACTTTAAATATCTTGCATTTGAAGACTGCTGTCATGCAGCGATCATACTATCCTAACTGGTGACATTAAAACACATTTTAGGCACAGTAGTTTAAAAAAAAGTACTGTAAATATGCTAATGGATTTGTTGTATACATAGTATGAAATAAATCTATTTTAAAAAAATTTTGGAATAAGTTTTTTTTTTTTTTTCACTATGGGTTGTCCTCTTGTTAAAAATGAAAAATGCAAGTAATTATTCTTACAGTTCAGTGTTTTTTCTCTCTCATGACTATCCAAAAGGCAGAAATAATCATACATTTTTTAGTGTTTCTCAGTTAGAGAATGCAATACAATTTGTCTAAATTCAAATAATGGATAACAAAAAGAACTGTTTCTTTTAACTTCATTTTTCTCTTTGGGTTGAAATAACGTCACCCTTCAATTAATACTTTTACCACCACTGTTAGACTTTTCAAGGTTTTTTTTTTTTTTTTTACAGTAACTTACTGGCAACAACTGAATCACAGAATCGAACATGCAGAATTATGGGGCAGCACTTTTCAGCTTTCGGACACGACCACTGAGCCAATAGTTCTCTGTTTTCTTTTTTCTTTTCTAAATGTTATATTAGGCATTTTATAGAACACCTTTCCTGTGTCATGCTGAATTGTGTCATCAGTGTTACATGTGTAATTTCTAATCAGAACCCTAAATGCACAAATCGCTAAATGAGATAATTTGTGAAAAGGGGATTTTTTTTTTTTTTGAGTTGGAAAAAACAGCAGAGCAGGGTGTAGGGACAAGCAAATCAAACACAGTAACGCAACCAGGTAAATCATTCTCTGGCTTTCAGATGAGAACTTGTGGCAGAAATTCCCAAGGTTTTGGAAAACAAATATTTGACTAAATTTCTTTCCCACCCTTTAGGCTCAATAGTCCACACTGGAAACCAATTAGCAATTTCATGTCCTATCTTTGCCTTCTAAAAGTAATACAGTCCAATAAAAGCGTCATACTTTCCTGAACGGGCTTTGTTATTGTATGTATGATAAATAGACTATTATTAGAGAAGAGATAGGACTCAGTGACAGTGAGAAGATTCAAGTGAGAGGAAGTCAGAGGAAAGCTCAGGTTCTGGAGTTGCTCATTCTGTGTTTGGTTCCTCTAACCTGCACTGGACTTTTCCTGGCCAGGGAAATTCTGTCCTCCTGACATGTTACTTATAAGCTTGCACACTAAAACACAACAAAGCATAGCGAGGTCAGTCTGGTTGTGGAGGTCAATCTTGTTGGATTTTTGAGTGATCAAAGGTAAGTCTCTTTTATAGTCTCATCACTTCATTATTTTATTGAAATACTGTAAATGTTAACTATTATTTAATAACAAATTGTATATAATATTTGTTTAGTTGTTATTATTATTTATGGTAGACTAAGAGTTCACCACAAGCAATAGTTTTGCTTCAGGAGAAAGATTTTTTTTAATTTAAACTGACAATTTTATAAATGTATAACAATAAGTAGGATTAACAATTTAACATCCATAGCAAACAATAGGCCAAATATTTATTACAAAATGACAGGAAAATGACCATAGAGTAAACCTCTCCTTTTTCTACCAACAGATGTTTTTCCTCTTGCTATGTACATTGATGTTTCCCCAGTCCTCTACTGTAGGATCCATCAAAACAACTGAGAGTTACTGGACACTTAAACCTAATGGTTTGTATCTTTTAATCATGTCTGAAGAATTTTTATTGTGTTAGTTTCTCATAGATATTTAGCTCTGCTTCTAAACCGGATTTTATTTTAATGTGGGCTTGTTTTTATGTAATGGCACCACTAATTTTGATTTTCCAATTGTCTGTCATCAGTGCTTGTAGTGAATGTAGATGCTGGTAAAGATGTGAACATGGTACAAGTGCCACTTATTTGTGGAGAAGCCTACGAAGGGCAAAATGTTACATGGACCAAAAACAAAGATGAAAATCTGGAGGCTCAAGAAAACAGGATCATGGTCACAGTGGAGGGGTGGAAGGGGGCAAATTACTCCTGTTTCGACAAGGAGGGCTCCTACCTAAATCACACACTGGTGCTGGCTCAGTGGACCTTCAAGAAGATTATCAAGAGCACTCCTGAGAAAGGTAGACCCATCATTTACGTTGTGTAGCATTTTCATAATAAAAAGAACATTTTTATTATGAAAATCCAGTTTTCAGTGTCACATGATCCTTCAGAAATCATTCCAATATGTTGATTTGGTATTTAAGAAACATTTCTGATTATTAATGATGTTGAATATAGTTGTGCTGCTTAATATTTTGGTCGAAACCATAATAAAACAATTGGATTTATTTGAAATGGAAATCTTTTAACATTATAAATAGCTTTACTGTTACTTTTGATCAATCTAATGAGTCTTTGCTTTACATATAAGGATTTATTTAAAACACTTGATTGCAAATGATTTTTATGTTTATAGTGTGTATTTATTTTATTTATTTAATTACCAAACAAGGTTACATCCATTGTTCAACAAATAACTATGGAGGTTCCTTCCAATGTTCCTGGACATGGGATAAGAACAGGCATGGGCATGTTGCTCATATCAAAGCCACACGGTAAGTTTCCCAAACTGCAAAGATGTGAGGAATGTAGAGAAAAAAAATATGTTTGACTGTGTGATTCTGATCCAGGCCTCACGGTGGAAGCAACATCAGCTGTAGTCTGGATTCTGAAGGACAGAGTATCACATGCTTAGATCAAGACTACTGTGCTTATTCAGAGGAGGTGGACCGCATCAACCTGACCATATACTTCAGAAGTAGCTTTGTTGTAGAAACCTACAACAAAAAGTTCTACATCATGGATATTGGTGAGTGCTTAAAAAATGATAAGATGGGGCTTATAGAATTTTGCCACTCATCTGAATATGAAACAATGTTGCTGAAATCTTTTTCTCCTCTTTTAAGTGAGGCCTGATGTGGTGGCTATTAGCAGGATCAATAAAACATCTGTAGAAGTTGGCTATCCACACTCCTGGAACACACCATCTTCCTACTTCCCTCTCATCTTCCAAGTGAAAGAGATTCGCTGTCGGAAAGGCAAAAAATGTGACTGCTCCAAACCAAAATTACTGGTATTGTTAACTAATTTTACACATAATAATTAGTTTGGAATAATTTCTAACTCATTTAGATTCTCACCATTAATTTTTATAAAGTAAAAACAGAATTATATATTGATATAATATTAAAATTTTAAAAAAGCTGTTTTAATATATTTTAAAATGGAATTTATTCCTATATATATGAGAAAATGTGTTCTCACTATATATATATATATATATATATATTATATATAATAATTAAAACTATTATTATTATTATATTTATTTATATTTGTTCTCATTGTGCTCAGACTTACCTCACACAAAGCCACCAGGTGCCAGTGAAAAAAGGGACGGCGGTGTGTGTGAGAGCGAGGGATGAATTCTGCAATTCCTCTTGGAGTGAATGGAGCCTGCACAAGTATGTGTATTTAATATTTATTCTATTTTTTAGCAGGAGATTAATTTGCGTTATGCCTAAAATAATATCCTTAATGCTTTATTGATTAATGTTTTTGTTTTTCTGCGCACAATGTAATACAAACTTTCTCTGTTTATTTTTTAGATTCAGAAACAGAAAAAGAAGCACTGGAACCAAAAACCAAAGTACATGATGCTATAATTTATTATGTATAATTAAATAAAACTTTACATTTTAAAAATCTTTTTAACCATTATGAACAAAGATTGACTCCAATTAGACCTACTTTGGTCTTATACTGTATAATTAAATACAAACACATTGTATGTGTTCTTTTAATAGTTTATCTATTTTATAATAGAATGAAAAACACTATCATGCCCTTAAATGAATTATTTATGACTGTAATACATTTCGATTGCATTAAATGTATTTATTATGATTGCATGTTTAAATTAAAAAAATATATATATATATTTCATGTCATGTCTCACCAGTTGTGATCTATTATGTAGTCTGTAGGTTGCAAAAAATTACACACATTTGAAAGGCATGGACTTAGGGTCCTAATTATGTTCAAGCGTCTTTCTTTTTCTGTAGATCACACACTGCTCAAGACAGAACAGTGGAGCAAAACAATGTGCTATTCCCCCGGTTCAACAACATCAAAGCAAAAGCACTTAAATCACTCATTGCTCAAATGTTGTGTAAAACAAACCCTCTATCGAAGCCTGGAAAAAACACGTGTGAGTGACACTTAACCACCATGAATTGTCTCTTGCGCTGGGTTTTTGGAAATGATACAATTTGTGATTCATTTTGAGGAACTTACCCCAAACAATTTTGCCTTTCATTCTCAAAGCAGATCAGCCGTGACTGAAACTCTGCTAATTACCAAAATTAGCAATCGGTTTTAAAGGAGGTGAATGAAAATAAACTAATCATTAAAATGATTACAGATAATATTTTAAAAAGATACATCTTATACATTTTAAAAAGAGACAAAACCTTGTCTGTATTTATTCTTGATTTATGGTTGGTTTCTTAACATCTTGAGAAAGCCACAGTCCCTCCTTATCAGTGGCCATTTTTTCAAGGCAAGTGTGACTTTAAAAAGTATATATATATATAAAAACCATTTCCTCAACATCATTATTAGAGTGAAGAGGGTACAGATTGCTGGCCTACTTGAATGAAGTAGGAAGAATAGAGAATATTGTCTCACTCCCTCTGGGACATGTGCTCTTGCTAATAGGCTGATAGAATCATTCACATGCTCACAATTCTCACTGTCTGTGGCTATAATAAAAGGTAATATAATGTGTTCTTTCATATTTTGTCTCATATTGGGCAGATTGTATCCTAAAATAGTGTATGTTCATTTTATGTAAATACACAGGTCTGAAATATATTTTGAGAATGAGAATGTGACATCACACGTGTTGCATTGTGGAAGGCATTGCCATCTTGGAAGAACACGTTATGCGGTTGTCATGGTTACTTCGACATTGAGACCGAGAGAAATAGCGAAAGAGAGAGAGCAGCTTGATATTTGTTTGCATTTTTTTGCGATAAGGCACAGTTTCTTGGGAATAAATGAAGAAGGGGGAATCAAAAGGAAAGGGGTTCTATCGGGAGAGACTACAGTAAATAACAACACCAAGCAGCGTTATTTAGAGAAACTACTTGACATCAACAACATGGACTCATACGACCTGCTACAGAATGGACGAAAGACTACCACCATTCACATACACTGACATGGTATTACCTGGTTCAGTGCATAACGTTACTGCCTACACAATGCAAGAGTTCAGAAGCTTTAAGTCATTAAACTGCGAGAGTTCAGTCATACTTGATGTTTCAGGCCTCATTCATATGTGGAAATAAATCTGATATGAAGAGATATGTGCATTTGCACCTGCCATGCAAATAGTCTTCTCACTCTCAATAGTGCTCTATCTCTTTCTCTGAATCTTAGTCAGCAGTCATTTTGCAAATGAGCTTTCGCTAAACATACAAATAGAAGTAATAATGAGACTGTTTTTTTGATGTGGGCCAGGACCTGTACAGTTTTTGAGACTTTTGTCAGTTGAAACTATTGTTTTTGGTTATCTTACCACATGGCTTCTTTAGGGACTGCTGTTGTGTTGTGACGTGTTTGTATTTCATAACTGAATGGACATGAATGATTCACTGTATATTCCATGTGTGTTATCATACTCTGTAGATGATGCTTAATCATGTGTTTATATAGAAGGGAAGTACGGATGTCAACATGAGTAAATAGCTGAGCCAGATGTGGTTCACCACAAGAGGAGAAATTACTAGGGGTTTGGAGATGATAATTCCCCATTAAACGTGATTTAAGGTCATCAGTTTTTTAACCACATTCTTTTTTTGTGTGTCTGAGTGTGAAAGCAGAGGCTGTCACACACTGGATAGATGTGATAATTCACAAAAAATGCTTCATGCAGAGGAACAATGAAAATACATTTATTACACACATGGAAAATACAGGTAAACACCAAAATGAAACATTAACACTAGACAATGATCAGACGAGGACAGAGGGTTTAATTACATAAAGGTAACATGAGACTACGTGAAGGAAAGGTGTATGTGATCAGTTGACTTGGTAAAGGGTTTATGCAAACTAACAAGATTACAATGGAGATGTAACAGAAACTGAACAAAGGCACAACAAGGAAATATAAAACAAGTCATTAACACAAAGAGAGGATTTCAGATGCCCCTGAAACTGATATAAAAAATCCAGGAGGGTGGAGGAGTGAAGGTGGAACAGGGAAAAGGATGGAGGGCCAGGCCTGTGTGGCGGTATGGTCCTAAGAACCAAGGTGGCGTCTACAGTTCAGGGAGCCAAGGTGGAGCTGGCAGTGACCAGGCTGGAACCGGCAGATTAGGAGACCCAGCTGTGACAGCGCAGATAGAGCTCATAATCGGCCTCCTTGGATGTAACACGGCAGACAGAGAGTTAATATTTGCCCGCCTCTGCCTCAGTTGTAGTAGCCGCTGCCTCTGGAGAACCTGTAGAAGTGCATCTGAGCCCAAGATAGCGGTAGCCATCACAGATGATGGTGACAGTAACTCTGCAACCATCTGATTTGGCTGAGACCACCATTGAGGGTGCTGAGAACGCTGAGACCAGGATTTGAGGGCACTGAAACCAACAGACTTTAGGGCCCTGAAACCACCGGACTTGAGGGCCCTAAGACCACCGGACTTGAGGGTGCTGAGACCACTGGACTTTCTACACTGACCTCAGTTGTGAATCCAGTGATCAAAAAGATCCACGACAAACCAAGCTCCGCTGCGACCAAGTTAGAGAAATTTGAGGTGTGTTGGTCATGACATGCCGAGACTCTGGCGTGGCGGCCATTACTTGACGAGACTCTGGCCTGGTGGCCATGGCTAAATAAATACTAAAAAAACAGGAACTGAACAAAGGCACAACAAGACAAAAAGATAAAAGCCCTTGAAACAAAGTTACAGGGAATCATGACAGAGACAATACTACACCTTTTTAAATCTTATTGTAATTATCCATAAATTGGGGACACTTTATTTCCATACTTCACAATCACAACCCACCACAAATATATTTGAAATTAAACATGTAATTGTTGCATGTAATTGTTTTAATTTATAAATAATAAATATATAAAAATAAATAAATAATAATATCTAGTAAATTAAGTACATTTAGTTTATAAAGCACATTTACACACAGCATAACTGACCAAAGTGCTGTAGGCTATTGAATAACTAAAAAGACAATTAATACAAAAAAACAAACAAACAAACAAACAAAAAAAAATCACAGTTATTGTGAATGCTGAGTCGCCTGGTCTGACTCTTTATCATTTCACCTATCCACCCCCATCTCTCTTTTTTTTTTTCCTTTTCCTTTTATATCGCTCTTCAACGTGTGCCCTCATGATGCCACGGCGCTCGCTAATCCGCTCTCCACAGCGCACATGCTCAGTACCGATCACTGTGGCAATCTGTAATGGCTGCGGGATGATGTGATACGAGTCTCGGTACCGCGCCGCGTCTCTTCGGTAGGAATGCTATTCCCTGAGACCGCCAACCACTCCATTCATTCCTCCGTCAACATGGTTGACATCCGACAGAAGAGTAAAGGTCGGACATCGTAGGCGCGAGCACTTGCGAGAGTCATATTCGTGTAAGTTGAATGTTTATTTTATCTCTGTAAATTGTGGTTCTTTGAGCTGGGGTCTGTCAGTGTTTGTTATCTTGAGGTCACAACAGTTCAGCAGCATCTCTAGAAAGAAGGCACTTAAATAGCCGCGTGCTGCAGCTGCATTCAAATATGATAACCATAACGTTTGATTAAAGGCATCGATGGAGGTAACGTTAGGCTATGTCTAAGTCTACCCTTTTATAAAAAAAAAAAAAAAAAAAAAAAAAACGTTTAACACCGGTTATCACAACGTGCTAAAGCAGCAGCATTGAGCCTTTGTACAAATAACATCAACGCATAAGATCCTCACATTAGTTGTTCTTATTTAGGACTATTTCGATAAGTCATTTTTGCAGAGGAGTTTATTTACTAATCCTGCAACAGGCTCGTTGTGCGATCAGCCAGTTTCATAGAATGAATTTTCAATGAGCTCGGGGTTACTATAGTTCATTTCGAGTTAACACTGGTCAGAATAGCCAGAGACATTAGCAGGGTTTGTGGTCTTATGAAATCAGAGTTTTATAAAAAGTTACTTTTGATAAGGATTGATCCCACCCAAACTAAATCCAAACAAGAAGTTCTTACAAATATATTATTTTTACAGACAAGCCACATTTAAAATGTCTCAGTAATCACAAAGGTCATAGATATTACAAAAGTTAGACTGTATGTGACACTCGTTAACAGAAATGCATTCGCCTACAAGGTAACCATAATAACATGCTGCCAGTGTTTAATTAATTTTCCATCTACACAAAACAAACATATGGGCTATTTATCACTATATATATTTACATAGGCTTGCATGTGTATCTCAAAAATACGTTTTATTTGTGACACAACACAACACAACAGATTGCAAAACGGTGTCCTACAGAAGTGCAAAACAGATGCATTGCATTTGCCATTATGTAATTCACTATATAGACAAGGTTACTGCATAGTGCTATGGGAACTTAGACAATCAAGTTATTTACAAACACATTATTTGCTGGGTAATGGTATACAATGCAGCATATTAGACTGTTTAAGGCTCCTGCTTGTAATGTGTTCATGTGAATTATAACAAGCAGGCCAAAGGAAACAAACAGGTTATGTAATAACCTGTGTTTGACACTGTCCATTTTATATTTAGTTTGTCTAATTATAGCCTGCATACAATCTTTTTGTATGTTTGCTGTATTTGGTTGATACACGGAATAAATCATTTTGGTCTTGTTTTCAGAGCTTCTCTTGTGCTTAACTTGTCTCGAGACAGAAAACACCTTTTGTTACTGACTGACACTCATGAATGTTTCTTTCTCTTTCTGTTTCTGTCTACCTCTCTTGTATCAGTGCAGTGCTGGTGTGTGATAGTGCCAGTGAATTGCGTGTGGTTGGCGGTAGTCAGGAGTGATGGCTGTGAAGGAGCGGGTGGAGGCGGTGCTGAATGTGGGCCTGCGGGTCCCTAGTATCATGTTGCTAGAGGTGCTGTACCGCTGGGATGTCAGCTCCTTCTTCCAGAAGATCCAGAGAAGCAGCCTCAACAACAACCCCCTCTTCCAGTACAAATACTTGGCCCTCTACCTTCACTATGTGGGTGAGTAACAAGCCTATTTTTATGTGATAATATTTGATGTATACCATGGTATATTAATGAGGAGTATTCTGTGTTGGGATGATATAGTTCCATCTATGGTATTACCATCTCTGCACCATGTTTTTCTGTGAGGGAATAAATGGCTTTCACCAATAGATCAATTTACTTGTTTCTCTGTTCCCTTCCTACTACCTACAAAGCTAAATCCAACACACTTTAATGGCAATTCATAATTTTTACGTTTTGGCGAGTTAGTGGCTAATTTGTTTGAATGTGTCAGACTGTCAGTTCAAATCTGATTATTTGTGTATCTGATTGAAATTGATTTAAATTGTCCAGACTGTATATCGCAAACTGTTCAGATCTGATTTGTGTGTCCATGCAGCTCTTCCGTTTTCCGGAATATCTGCATTGGCTTCTATGGCAATGATGTTGCATTGGTAGACATATGCCAAAAGCAACAACAACTGCAACATGATGCTGTCTTATTTAAATTGTACTATGCCGTTGTGCTGGACTACTGCGTTTTATGAGGCAGCGGCAGAATATTTCAAAATATGTCTCAGTTAAATTGTCATGTTCTGCTCCTCCGCCACTTTGCAACAACACAGCATTGTTTCAGCAGCGACTTTCAACATGTTTTCCATAACAATGTCTGACGTTTACGTTTTACTTGCCGTGAAAAAGTCACATAAACCACGCGAAAACCGATCAGATGAAGGATTTACAGAAATACGATTTAAATAGGATTTCAAACCACATATGGATGTAACTTTTAAATGGATTTGTAAAGATTGGATTTCATGTGATTTTTAACCATTCACACTATCTAAATCTGATCGGATTAAAAATCGGCTTTGGAATGACCTTAGATGTTTTTGTACGATCTGCTTAATGAAATCTGTTTCCCTACTAATTCATATAAAATTACCACCTTATAAAATATTTTTTTTCTCATAAGTTTTGGTTGGCTAAAGCATGCTGTGATGGAAGATAAAGTGTGGTTTGTTATAGTTCAGGACAGTCAAGCAGTCTATGAAGATTCTTTGTGATTGGAAAAGGGTAGAAACAAATTGTTCTAGAGGTCAGACAGGTGGTCTAAATTTACACTTATTTTATTAATGATGGCACAAGCAGGAAGATGAATGAGTGGAGAGTGGGAAAGATTGAAATCTACTATCCAAAAGCCTTGCATGCAAACCTATTTCTCAATGTGATTTACCCTGTGGTTCTAGCTCTGACAATGGTGGAGTCAGAGGCGACCGGTTCAGGCCACAGGTCTCTCAGACAGCCCCATGTACTGAGCTTTAAAAAGACTCATTAGAGCGTGGAATAATCTTCTGCACATCCCAACAGACACAGATCATGAGTTATTCACAGAGCTCGTGCTGTGTTGATGTGTGTGATTTAAAACCGTGTTTGTTGGGAATGACTTCATTTTCCCCTCTTTCTCAATTGTCTGTTTGTTTTTTCTGTCTAAATGGGTTTCTGACTTCTGGAGCATGTTTTTTTTTTTTTTTTTTTTTTTTATTTTATTTTATTTTTAGGTTTCAGCTCATTTGGTCTTGTTTGTAAGAGACTTTAGAGCAATTTCACCCAAGTAACCCCATGTTTAAATGGTTTATAAACTTTAATTAAAGCTGCAGACTCCAGGAAAGCTGGCTTTTGTTTTTGCAGATGTTTGTATAGTACCCAAAGGAATAAACCCTAATGACCCTGATTTGTCTCGTATGTGTGCTTTGCCCGTGTGGCTGTTATTTAGCCTGGAGAGGAGGCTTTTGAGGTTACATGTGGATATGTTTGTACTATAAGCTTCTGGTAGAACACAAACCACCACCCAGCAAATTGCAAAGCACAAAACAATGCAGCATACTGTGCATCCAGTTTACAGAATAAAACGGAATTGTGTGAATGAATGCACAGTGAAATTTGTGTTAGGGTGTTATAACATATATATATATTTTTATTTTTAAACATGTAATTATACATATAATATTTGTTTTACATATGACTTTATCAAAACTACATTTTGTTTATTGATGTTAGAAATCTTTTGTCCTTCATATCAGTCATTTGGTGCAAAACAACATTGATATCTGTAAAAAATATATTTACTTTTTAATTTGTTAAAAGAAAAGGTAAATTTTGAAACTGAAACCTTTCTTAAAAACAGTATACCATTTTTGGTAGCCCTTTACAATCTCATTTGTTAACATTAGTTAATGTGTTAGTTAACTACAGTAAATGCATTAGTTAATGCATTAGTTATTCATTGTTCATTGTTAGTTCATATTAACAAATGAAACCTTATTGTAAAGTGTTACCACATGTTTTTAAACATTTAATATGAAGTAGACATACGAAGCCAAAATAAATAGAGTACATTTCTAAAAATGTTGCACATTTTAATCAATTTTCCCTTTTTCCTCTTATAAATGTCATATACTCTTTTATCAAACACAAGTCAGTGTGATGCTCTTTCCACATAACTGACTGAAAATACCCACATATACAGTAGGTTGAATGTATTCTCAACAATAAATGTAGCATTTAAAACGAACAGACATTATTTGTTATTCTGTTTATGCTCACAAAGTGGCAGAAAACAAATGACTTTATTTTGCTCATTTCAGCAGTGCACTATATTAGTGTATTGATGCTCTGACAATAGCCATTGCTTAGAAGAATAAATGACGACATCCTGGCTGAAAAATCCAGCTTATTCCAGCATGAATTCCAGCTGATGTAGAACTGGTGGACCAGTCATACTCTTCTCAATCAAAATTGAGCTGGTGCTGATCCAACAGTACTCCTGCTTTCTATGCTGGGGACGAACAAACCAGCTACCAGCATCCAACTCTGGTCCCTGTATGCGAAACAAAACTTATGCTGGTGACCAGCAATGCTGGATTTTTCAGCAGGGATTTCAAAGCTACCACTAGCAGAGCCCTTACTGGTGTTCTGTTTAATATAGATTCAGCAGCTTTTGTTCTTGGCCGCAGCTTTGTTCTGCAGGTGCAACTTGTCCAATATCGATGGTGCTGTGTTACCCTCAGGACCCCCTGCTGAATGTCGGACAGAGTCCAAGTACAGAAGCTCCCACAGGTGAAAAGTACTGCTGTCGGGAGAAACTTTAATCTCAGGCTTGCTGGGTTTGTAATGTATTAGTGTTGAAAAAAAAAACACCTGGCCCTGAAAAGCCCCTGTGAATTTTACACTATAATGAAGCACAAAAAAGAGTCCTGTCCTGTCTGTTGGAACACTTCAATTTTAAAATGACACACTGCAGGCACATTAAAACTAATAGAGAGCTGACATTTCTGCAGAGCAGCTCTTTTCTTTCTTCAAACAGTTAATATCTATATATTCTGTCATTCATATTGAGGAAATATAATGTACTTGTGGCCTCCCTGCTTTTTATTTTTATTTTAGCTATACACACACACAAGTTTAGTCTGGCTGAAGGCATTATAGCAAAGAGGTTAAATTAAGACATGGAGAACATCTACTGTCAGCAAGATCACAGGCACTTTCCATCTTTACTACCTATGGATAATATGAGCTGTCTTTCAACATTTTATCCAGCCACAAAGCTGGCCAATTCCTCTGCTCTCTGACCTGGCGATAGCTTCCTCATATTTCAGCATTACATTTTTAACGCAGCGTGCCAGGATACTCCACATTAATCAATATACTGAGATAAACTTTGTGCCTTCCTGCCATTGAGTAGAATGTTTCCACTGTTTTGTATTTCTCCTGTGTTCTAGACGGTGGGGTATGGCACATGTTTTCATATTTGTGAATGGCAGAAGTGAACTGGAGGAGCGGGTGAGAGGATGAGTGCTGAATGTCAGATAAACAGTTACGCAATAGGAGGGATCAAGAGGGTTTGGCAGTGGAGTAATGAATGCCTAATCTGCACGGCAAAAGCCTTAATCTCCTGCTTCATCCTGTCTACACACACTCGTTTGAACACACACACTGACGTCAGCGTGAGCCAGTTAATGTCAGATTGGAGGTTGAATCATGTACTACAGTACTCGTGTTCATTATGACATGATGCTAAATGTATTTACATTTTAAGTGCCTTTTTAAAGGAAATATTGCATCGTCAGAGGCGTGTGTATAAGTTAAATGTCTAATGGAAACATTCCAATAACCTAAAATTTATTTGGAATTTGTATTAGCCAATTATTTCCCATTCTAGATCCTCCAATTGATTTTTCTCACTGATGGCCATAACATACTGTAGGCGGATATAGCTAAACAAACTAGATTTTTAAGATAAAGCCTTAGGATTTTTTGTTTTATTTATGTTTATGTATTTATTTTTCTCCAATCTTCTAGTTTGCTGGTTGGCTGCTTTTTTGTGATAAACGACCTAATTAAAGTTTGAATAACATTGCCATTGCATTTTTTTAACACTCATAACTCATACGTATGATTTCTGTTCACATCCATAGTGAATGAATTAGTAACTCAACCGAATAATTCGAAAACAAAACAATTCATTCAGGAATTAAACATGCAACTGTCTATGTCTATGTTATTGTGTCCTCTAATCATTCACTCAAATGATTTGTTCCAACACACTGATTCATACATGAACAGCATGTTGCCTGGAAACACAGCTATTTTTGTTGGCGGTCCAAAAATAGACAAAGGAGTTGTCAATATTGTGATTATAATGTTAGTTACTAAGTAACTTTATTTATTGAACTATTGTATAAAAGCTAAATCACTCTCGAAATGGTGTTGGTCAGAATGCCAGCATTAATGATTGCCTGTATATTAATAATATGGGCTACATACATATGCTAGAATCTTACTCATCATGTCCATCAGACTGTGAAAAGATCCGACTTGAATTATTACAATTCAGCATAACCATGTTTATTTTCTGTATTGCTAATTGAATGCCATTTGCTAAAAAGAAAATTATTTTAATATTGCATGAAAATTTCACATGCCACTTAGCAGAAAAAAAATAGCAGGTAGTATATACAGACACAGTAGTGTATTCTGCTCACGAACCAGTATGCTAGTATTCTGAACATAGCCAGAGACTCTTTATGCAGGTGTGACTATCAATGAAATGGATATCCAGATTCGGTCAGTGTGCTCTGGTTGTGTGAGGTCCTTTGACAGTCTGAATGAATGGACTCTTTACTGGTCTAAGGGATATTGAGAGAGATGTGCCCTCAGATGCCCTTCTGTGTGCTTGACAGCATCCTCACATAGCGGTCTAACAGCACTCTCATTCTTTATCCCTCTCTCTTTCAGGTTACATTCTGAGTCTGGTTCTACTCACGCTGCCCCGACAGCACCTGGTGCAGCTCTACCTGTATGTGCTCACTGCTCTGCTGCTGTTCGCAGGTCATCAGATCTCAAGGTGAGAGTTTAGGACTTCAATATAGACAGATAGACAGAAAAAGCTGCCTTCCATCAAAACAACCCTGCTTTCCAGAAAGATTCTGTTTTGTATGGTCATTAATGGTCATACTTGGATTATTGAACATGAAAATTAATATTGGTGTTACCATTGTTAATTGCATTGGGGACCAGGACCAAGCCCAAGCCTATTCAATTCTACCCACAAAGAACAATATATATATACTGTATATATATATATATATATATTATATTATTTAATATTATATTTCCTTCTAAGGTTTTGTGAGTTTGTAATTTTTTTTAATGTCTCATGCTGATCATTACTGTATTTATTTGATCAAATACAGTGAAAACAGTAATAATTTGTGATATGTCACTTTTGATCAATTATGTGCATTTAATGTTTCCCTGGTAAATAAAAGTATAATAAAATCTTACTGACCCCAAACTTTTGAACAATTTTACACTTATTCACTCCCCTCTGTCAAACCTCTCTGTTCCATGTTTCTCAATGGAACACAAATGTAGATTAACAGTATTCACACAGAGAAAAAAGGTGCAATAATGGTACCTTTCGGGATACAACAGCTTGTCACTGGGGCAGTACTCTTAAAGGACACATTTGTACGTTTTTTACTACTAAAAGTTGCATATTAGTATCTTAGAGTACAAATACGTACCTTAAGGTAGTACTATTAACCATTTTGTGGTAAAAAAAAAAAGGTTTAAAGACGTCCTTTTAAGAGTACTGCCCCTGTGACCCCTGCTGCCATTTTTACTCATTTTTTTCTCAGTGTTCCTTTAAAACAATTTTAACAATACTTGGATTAAATTATGAACAAACATAGGATTTTGATTTTGATTTTAATTGTACTTAGAGTAGTAGTGTATTTGGATATTTAAATAATGTTGCACAAAGAGATTAGGATTTAATGCTTTTAAGGTGGAAAGACGGTAAAGATGTGAGCAGACAGACACATTTCTTTACTGGAGGCTCCTCTGCCATACTCATGTGTCTGCGATTATAGTGTTGTGCTTTGCTCTTGACAGGTGGCTGTTTAGTGTCAGATTAAGAGAGAGCTTTTAGCACATTTCTCAGCATAATGTGTGTCTATGGAAAAAGCAGTGGCTGCTCAAATTAAGATCACCCAAGTGTGGCAAAGCCATTACTGCCAGCTCATAACTTACCTACCTCACTCCATTCCCTCTCTGCCTCGTTCTGAGGAAACCCAGGCTCAGTAAAGGATTGAAACAAGCTTTGTAAATGTTTATTCAGGTACGCGTGTCTTGTGTGTGATATCCATTCTGTCTACATCTCCCAAATAACAGTCTGGTCCCCTATTTCACACCCAGAAAGAAATTTGTTATGATGTTATATGGAAAGCCATTTTGATCATCGAAAGCTATTGTCGAAAGGTGTGTCGTGTACTTGTGCACTATTTTACTATGTTTTGTAGTATAAATACATGCGAGTAGTGCACTCACACTGATGAGTTTGAAAAGAGAGTACACTTTAAAACCCAGAAGATGCACTTAATTAACCGAAAAACAGTATCGTTGAATGTTAAACACTTCATGCACTAAACTGTTGCAGCTTTATTTACGTAGCAGAGGGGGAGGGGCTATCAGACTCCAGTGTTAAAATGGATGCAAAATAACCAAATAAAATTCATACACTACACAGTTGAGTACAAGTATACGTAATTAGATTATTGTGCATTATTTGGGACACAACTTTGAAATATAGCTTATAGACCACTTTTATGCTTTTTATGATTAGAATATTTTAAGCTTGAAAACTCTAATTTCATTATAATTGTATAAATAAGAGCTACCATTATATTATTCAGAAACTCTCCCTATGTAGGCAATGAAAGAAGGTTATATGGTATACCTGTATATTTATATATTTTTTTCCCTCATTTTTTTTTTATATATTATAAATTAATCAATTAATTTACCAATAAGATTAATTGGACTCTATGGACCTATGGACCCTCTATTGAAAAGATTCTATGGACCTTGTTTTTTTGAGTCTGAAATAAAGAAATGCGTATTAAAAAAATGCAGAAGCCCCTGCAGTAGCGCTGCAGAGCCCCTAGGGTTTGCGGACTAGGGATGAGTCACGATTTTTGAATATTTGATTAGTTGATTTTATTATAGAATATCGAATAGGTTGTGTGATAAATGTTTTTAAAAAATCCCCTTGTTTTCGGTACTGATGCAGTGGTGAGGTGACGCGTTCATGTAACGAGATGGTGCTGCCAATAATGCATCCAAAAGCTGTCAATCAACTCTTAGACAACAGAAGAAGAAACATTACATGTAATTTAACTTATGTAATAAATAAATAAGTTGGGCTGCCCGTGCACGATTAAAGTATTTTTTTTCTAGTCCGCTAGTAGTTGTTTATTTAAGCCATTAGTCTAATCGCATATTTATATTAATTAAATTACTTAAATATATATGGGAGAAAATAAACCATAATGAGCGTTTTCTTAATATATTGCCTATTCTGCATCTCAAGCGCACACATAAAGGTTGCCACAAAGAACCAGCAAAAGAATTTTAAAAAGAGACATGTAAATTGTTCATTAATAAACTAGTGTTTTCTGTGTCAGTGTCGGCTGCAAAGATAAAGTTGACGATGCTGACTTGCCATCTTCGCTGCAGTGAACACGCCTATAGATAGAAATACACATTTCATGTGAATTAGCCTACATAAGCAGAGAGTAGCCCGTTTCTTTTCAGAAAAGTAGACATTTCAAGCTTGCTCATGTTCCTCAGGTCTGTGAGGTAAGTAGCCACATGCTGAGTTTCAGTTCATTTATAAGACGAGTTCCAGACTTTCACGAGGAATGCAAGTGATCGCGCCAGCGCCTCCATGTCCTGATTATATTGTCTGCTATCTTTGCTTCTTACTTATTAAATCCGGACAATTGGTTGATGAAACAATGATTAAAATGAAAATACAATTTAGAAAAAAACTAAACTTGCGTAACTGGTCAAAATCTTGTCTGACCCTCTCCAAATGTCTCCTGAAATATTGGGCATCTTATCATCCTATCTTACTCGTATCATGCGGTTCCCTTTTCATATAATCAACATAGATAGAATATAAATATGAAACTTACGTTTAAGTTACATTTAAGCGTCAACACCGCTCCTCTTCGCTCACATGCTCTGGTGTGTAGCCTATACATGCATGTGTGCGTGAATGTGGGGGAGGGGTGTGATTTTCAAATAGTAATCGAATAATACCCAGCGATCTTTGAATATTACTTTTGTTTGAAAGTCCCATGTCTATTGCGGACCCCCTATTTAAATCCCTTAGCTAAATGTAAATGATTATTTTCAACTTCTGAATGTCAGTGGTGGTTGTTTTTGTGCTCAGTGGGACTCAGTTGAGAGTTATATAAGTGAATGCTCTCTCAGGAATTCCAGTCTGATAAAAACAGACGGACTGATGGTTCCCTGGCTCAGCTTTGTCTGACTCGGGCTGTAAGTATAGATCCTCCATAGGCTGTGATGACTCGGGGAATGTCATGCTGTGAGAGGTTAGAATAAGGTCTCTGTTCTGTGTTTCAGGGACTATGTGCGCAGTGAGCTGGAGTCTGGCTACGAGGGGCCACTATATCTGGAGCCTCTGTCCATCAACCGATTCACGACTGCGCTCATCTGTAAGTGCCTGACAAAGGCCCCAAAGACTATATCATACTTAAAGTCAATTTCAAATTCTGCTCGTATCCCATAGTTCCGTATAATGTGAAGGATTTCTGGGGGAAGATATTCAGTGAGAAAAATCAGTTGACTGGCTTATGAAAAGTGGTTGTTGCATAAACCAGTTGAAAAAAAGTTGTTTCAGAGAAAGTTTTTATTTTTTGATAAAATATTACAAAGAGTTTTGTTTGTTGTTGTTGTTGTTTTTTCATATAATGTGCACTGTTGAAATATGGCTGTAAGGGCTGGGCGAAATAAAACCAGAAAAATTATGATAACACTTTAGTTTAGAGTCCAATTCTCACTATTAACTACACTCAGAAAAAAAGGTTCAAAAGCTGTCACTGGCATGGTATCTTTTCAAAATGTAATTTGTAGCTAAAGGATGCATATTGGTACCTCAGCATTACCTACAATGTACATATTAGTACCTAAAATGATTTTTTGGAAAGGTACTGCCCCAGTGACAGCTTTTGTACCTTTTTCTTTCTGAGAATGGAGTTGCTTATTAGCATGCATGTTATGATAGGCTAGGAAATTGGCTGTTTTTTTAGTGCTTTGAAACATTGTTAATAGTAAAAGTGTGACCAAAATAATATATATCAGTTTTTTTCAATATTTAATTGGCATATTAATAAATACACACTATTTTTTGTAATATTAATGAATATTAATATAAAATAAATATTAATGTCACACTATATATTTATATTTATTATAATAATAATAATAATATTTAGATCATATAAAATATCGAGGGCTTGAAGCCAGAGGGGCGTAAGTGGCATTTTGGGCGAATATGAGTTCTTTATATCAAAATAAAGGTCTCGATGAGCTCTATCCAGTGGTGCCTAAATACCTATCTGAGATCAAACTGTATTGAATAAAGCAACAAAAAGGCTTATCTGACGTTTTTGAATTTTTTTTTTTTTTTAAATGTTTCAGAACATGTTCACGGTGTTAATATGCCATAGATTTTTTTACTTAAATACTCATTCATGTAAGTATGCCTGTGGTTGCAATGTTTGTTATTTAAGGTTAATAATACAGGTGATTGAAGTGTGCTCAAAATTTTGTTTTGTCTCTCCTGTAAAGTTTGTTAAAAGCCACTTACGCCCCTCTGGCTCCAAGCCCTCGATATGATATATACATATACTATATCATTTTTATTTATTTGAACCAGTATAACAATACATTTTAATAAACAGCAATATTGTATACATATTTCTTACTCAAAAATGTAATACATGAAAAATGCAGCAACTGAAATGCTGTAATACACTTGCAACCTCTCTAATATTCTTACTCCTTCAAAGTTTGCCATTGGGGAAACATTTTAAAGGTGCAATGTGTAATTTTGAGTATCTATTTACAGAAATGCAATATGCCATCCATAACTATGTTTTCAGTGGTGTATAAAAAATTTAATGTTTTTATTACCTTAGAATGAGACATTTATATCTACATAACCGCGGTCACCTCCTTCTATGAAGGTCGACATATTCTGACGTCATGTTTCTACCATAGCCGACAGCAAACAAACATCGCTACAGAGCGCGTTTCGTCACTATCCTGAAAGATAAGCCGCAGAAATCTAAGCTAGCCATAAACAGAGTGAGTAGTGACTTTTCCCTTCTCAGTGGTGTAAAATATGTAGTTGGATTGTTTCATGTAACTTAGTTCTTCTCCCTCGCTGTGTTATGGCTTTGCTAGTTGGGGGTTACATTCGTGAGACAGCTGATTAGTACTCTTGTCATTGACCGTAAAACAGTAACGTTACAGGAATCACCAACCCATCGATCTTGGAAGCATTTTATATCGATCGTGAAGAGTTTTCAAAATCAGAGAATCAAGTCATTTTGGCCGCGCGCACCTTTGGGCTCATATCATGCGGACGCGTTGAGTATAAACAATGCTTTACGCTTTAACCAGCTCAGCCACAGTAACAGCTCATATTAGCCAGCTAAACTTTAAAACTTTAAACTTTAAACTAAACTTTACTACCCTGTTAGAAATAGTATATAGTTGCATAGTTTCATGTGGTTCTTCTCCCTCGCTGTATTATGGGTTTGCTATGTGGGGAGAAATGTGCTGGTTACGTTTGTGAGACAATCAGCTGATTACTATTATATTATATATTAAGACCCTTGATCCTCACCTGACTATGGCTTTGTAAACTTTATCCATGATGTGGTTTATAATGGACTATGGCACAGAAACAGTGACAATATTACACACTCTTGGCTTACTCTGGCTATTCTCTGCTGTCTCGGACGATGATATGTTTGTCCCATTTTAGCCACCGTAGCTTCTTCGAAAGGGAGGGGTGAGCAGAGGGCTGAGTCCTTAGTGCAAACTCGCAATCGAACCGCTAGACGTCGCTAAAAATCACACACTGCACCTTTAACAAGAACATTCCAGTCAGTAATGTACATTCTTGCTACTGTCTCTTTCTTAGCCTCGTTGCTAGTAGAAGAGGACTGACTGCAATGTTCATGTGTCAAATTCTGATTTAAAATTCCATACACTAACTATTTTTATCTAAAATAACACACAAAATAAATCATTCACAATATGACTGAATTTGCATTTATAAAGTAAACAGGATCAGTTCTGATTTCATGTTGACTTCAAATGGGTGTTTCAAATCATTCACAAGAGAAGCACTCTGTGTTAATATTCCTGTCATGTGTGAGTCTCACACCGACTCATTACTGCTCTCATTTAGTCCCTGCAGCCTATTCTTTCTTGAATATGTGCTCATGTAGTGTCATTGTCACTGTGGAGAGTTAGGTATTTTTGCATGTCTTGGGATGTGATGTCAGAGATCAAGCCATTTCTCGCTCCTGTTTTCTTTTCATAAGCCGCATGCCCTCAAACATGCTGCACGAGTGCCAAAAATGCAGATTTCATATTTTCCCTTGTCATCACTTTTGCTATAAGTACCATCCTTGGCCAGCATAAAGTCAAAACCACTCCTGCTCACTTCCTTTATTTGATTTTATTTTCTCACTCACAAATAGTGGCATAGTCACGGCCTTCCCCTTGTCTATAATGTCATTCTCTCTCTCTCACACACACACTTTCTCTTTCATTGCATTTCATAAGTCTGTCCCTTCATTTGACTCATGCTTTTTTATCACCTGTTTTTCTGACTTCTTTTTCACTCTTTTTGTGTTTCTCTTGACTTTTATACTGTTTAAGGAGTGAATCTCAACACCATGAACATGTCAAGGTCATATTTCACCCTAAAATAAACAAATAAATAAATATATATATATATATATATATATATATATATATATATATATATATAAATATATATATATATATATATATATATGAAATACATTTACTTTACATGTGGAAAGTTGTTAATTTTAGCTCAGGTTCATGTTAGCTCTGGTCCATTTAATATTAAGGTAACACTTTACAATAATCTCTCATTTGTTAACATTATATAATGCATTTACTAACAAACTAACAAAGCAAACTAACTATGAGCCATACATTTTTTAAGCTTTTATTAAACTTTGGTAATAGTAGATAGTAAAAATATATTTGTTCATTTTATGATCATTTTAGTTCACAGTGCATTAACTGATTTTAACAAATATAACTTTGGATGTTAAAAATGTATTAGTAGATGTTAAAATGACTGTTGACTATGCTGTACAAGTATTGTTTATTGTTAGTTCATGTTAACTAATTTAGTTATCTAATGTTAACAAATGTTTTGTAAAGTGTTACCAATAATTTTAATTGATACAAATTTGATTTGAATAATGTATTGGTAAGTGTTGAAATTAACATTAATTAAGTTAATAATTAAGATGAATACGCTTTTTCATTGTTTGTTCATGTTAATCTGTTTTAAGAATATTATGATGTTTGCGTTATGATGTTATTTATATTGCAATTAAACCGATTATACCTTAATATGTCCTCAAATTTTCTGTACAGTATAAAGTGAAACGACATTTCATTTATTTAAAGTGCATTTTTATATTGGCTTAAATGAGAATCATTACCAGTGCAAACCTGTTTTGTTCAGTTATTTATTTATTTATTTAGATATTTTTCTCTTTGCACATAACAAAAGATGAAGCATATTTTTAAAAGACATCAAAATATACATTTAAGGAATTTCAAAGAGAATATTTCTGTCTTTATTTATTCTGTCTTAACTGAATTAAACATTAACTAACAAATGTTTTTAGTATTATCTTCAGTGAAAATTCTACTTGCATGTTATAGCTAATTTAGCTTTTGTTTATGGTGAAATTAAGTTGTAAAAAGCAAAAATAAATATTATATTCACTTAATGTAAGTAACATTTTTACTTGCGTCTATATATATATATATATATATATATATATATATATAATTTTGATTTAATATTAACATTAAAATTTTGAATTTCAAACCATGAATATAATTTGAGAACAACATCATTTAATAAGTTCAGTCTAGCCTGCTATCATGTTCAAAAAAAATAAAAAATAAATAAATAATAATAATAAAAAAAATATAAAGTACATCTGAATTAAAATTTTGCTGATTTGTCTAGAAATAAACATTATGTACAGAATCACACACAGACAGGGTGATTTCCGTACTGCATTACAGTGGGATTGAATAGGTATTTAATGGGCTTAATTTTCTTTATGCAATCAAAAAAAAAAAAAAAAATCTCACTATCCACGTTTCCCCTTTTTATTTTGTGGTGATATATAAGCCTAGCACTTGTTGGTGAGATTGACCCTCGAGTTTACTGCTTGCTCTTTCACTAGTGTGTTCATTGAGTTCTTGAGTGCTACTGAATCCTTCAGCCATTCCTCTGAATTCATGTAGGGCCTAATTAACTCCAGCAAGAACAGATGCATTCATTAACGTCAGTGAGTACAGTAAGGAAAAAACACACAGCTCAGATTCAAGTGCTTTGCTTTAATGTACCATATTGCAGTTTGGTATCATTAGAAATCGTATTATTACTAAAATGCCCATATCTTTAATTCTATTATGAAAACGATGTTTTTTTATTTCTTTCTCTGTGTATGTTTGAATAGGCCAGCTGGTGGTGTGCACCTTATGCTCCTGCGTGATGCAGACCAAGCGCATTTGGCTGTTCTCAGCGCACTTGCTTCCTCTGGTGGCCAGGCTGTGCCTGGTCCCTTTGGAGACCATTGTTTTCGTCAATAGCTTTGCCATGATTTTCACAGGCCTGGAAGTCATCTACTTCTTGGCCTCCAACCTGCTGGTACCATTTAACCTGGCCAAGACAGCATACCGGGAGCTTGCACAGGTTAGACAGTGCCTTTCTTGGGAAAAGTATAGGCTTAAAGAGTTGAGTTTTAGGGCAGACTTGAGAATGTCAAATCAAAGAGTCAACAATTAAGATCTTCTCTGCCTCATTCTGTTAGGTGGTGGAGGTTTATGGGTTGCTGGCTCTTGGGATGTCTCTGTGGAATCAGCTGGTTCTGCCTGTGTTGTTCATGTGTTTCTGGCTGGTTCTGTTTGCTCTGCAAATCTACACATATTTTAGCACACGAGACCAGCCCACATCAAGAGAGAGGCTGCTCTTCCTTTTTCTCACCAGGTGAGTGGAAGTTCAGGCTTCTCTGCTCATAAATCCTGAGCATAATTAGATGAATAAGATGTATATGAGAGTACCTGATTTTTTCCATTTTAAAGTTTTGATTTGATAAAGTGTTGAACTTGTAAATGCTCTCCAGTATTGCAGAGTGCTGTTGTACTCCGTACTCTCTGCTGGGCCTGGTCTTCACCGTGTCCTTTGTTGCTTTGGGAGTGCTCACTCTGTGCAAGTTCTACCTGCAGGGCTACAGGGCTTTCATGAATGACAACACCATGCACAGGTATCATGTACCCTTCATACTGTATACCATCTTGTTCCTCACAACTTTTTTCTCATGAAAAAAAGAAAAGAAAACTAAGCAAGCTGTAATAAAAAGAGTAAAGGTTTTCTTTTCCATGTAAGGAATGTGCATAATGAGCATTGACTGTCAGTTGCCATTTTGTTTGGTTTAATAATAACATTATATGTTTTATTATTATTAATAATAATAATAATAATTATTATATAAGTGTTATTTAATCATTATAATTTTGTTTTTTTAAGGATGTCTCTTATGAAATCATTCTAAACTGCTGATTTGGTGTTCAAGAAACATTTCTTATTATTATCAATGTTGAAAACAGTTATGCTGCTTTATATTTTTGTGGAAAATGTCATCATTTTTGGACATGACATTCTTGGATAAGTAGAAAGTTCAAATTTGAAATAGAAATATTTTACATCATTACTATCAAAAATTAATCTCGGTAAATGAGCTCGGACTTTTCTTAACGCTTTGCACCTCTTATTCAAGCTGTCACTCAGTTAAACTACACCTTTATGATAACCCTGCTAAACAGTTTGGCGTGGAGTCTATATTTGATTCATTATGGCACCTTTTTATCTCTTAATTGATCATTGAACTCCCAGAAGTCCATAAATTCCTCATCTCTCTATTAGGGGCATGACGGAGGGAATCACTCTTTTGATCCTTGCTGTTCAGACTGGACTGATCGAGCTAAAGGTCATCCACAGAGCCTTCCTCCTCAGCATCATCCTCTTCATTGTAGTGGCATCCATCCTGCAGTCCATGCTGGAGATAGCTGATCCCATAGTGCTGGCACTGGGAGCCTCCAGAGACAAGTACAGAACAATGAAGGTTGAAGTCATGTATTATGCAAGTGGACTTTGTAAGTCAGTATTCTGATTATTTTATAATCATCTTTGCCAACAGGAGCTTATGGAAGCATTTCCGTGCGGTTAGCCTGTGCTTGTTCCTGCTGGTGTTCCCGGCCTACATGTCCTACATGATATGTCAGTTCTTTCACATGGACTTTTGGCTGCTCATCATCATCTCCTCCAGCATTCTGACCTCACTACAGGTACTCAAAAACACACCATCAGAAAGCTTTTTCCACGGCATTGCTTTTTAGGGGTGTGCAAAAAAATCGATTCACATTTGAATCGCGATTCAATCTTTACCGATTCAGAATCGATTCATAGAATTCCAAAAATCGATTCATAGGCTATATTTTTTAATGGCGTCCAGGGGCAGAGTGGCAATCCGGTAGTGTTTCTATGGTTTCGAGGCTGCGAGGGCCGGTCTGATAAATAGTTATTGCAAGTTCATTGCCGCCCGCTGGTCAAACTGTGCAGCCACTCTGCTCAACCCGTAAATAAATGCATCGATCCGCAGATCTGTTTGAGCTCTGTAGATCTTTTGCCAAGCGTGTCAGAGGTTACGGGTTCTAAACCGCACTCGTATCGTTTTTTCTCTCTCTCATCAAAACCGAATATGTTCATCACGTTTGTGTGCATTTTATTTTGTGATTTCACCGGAGTCTCCACAACGGCGATAGATTGAAGCGCGCGTCCGAGAGAAGACTGCGTGAGCCACAGAGAACACTGTATCCATGACACTGATTGCAGCGGACACGAGCGCTCAGCTTGATTTCAAAAACAACATCTCTTATTTAACAGCGAACTAAATGAATGCTCTGCTAGTTAACTGGAGATACCCGCAAATTACGCGCCTATGAACGACTTCACTGGATGTAAACAAATCAATCTAACCATAGATGTTACCAGTAGTGGTGGCTTTTTTAAAATCTATTTAAAATATTTTCGCAAGGGTTCTATGAAATTAGTATATATTTTTAGGAAGTTCAATGTGCCCAGTCGAGTTCACATTTCAACAGTCAACCTGGTAGCTGAAGTAGGCCTACTCCTTAAACCACATTTAGCATAATTGTTTGTTTGATCTGACTATAGCACTTTAAAGCTAAATGTAAAAGCTTTTTATTTAAGTTTTATGGTAACACTTTACAATAAGGTTCGTTAGTTAACATTAGTTAACTACATTAGTTAATATGAACTAATAATGAATAGCACATATACAGCATTTGTTAATCTTTGTTAATGTTATTTTCAACATTTACTAATACTTGATTAAAATCTTGTTAATATTAGTTAATGCACCCTGAACTAACATGAACAAACAATGAACAGCTGTATTTTCATGAACTAACATTAACAAAGATGAACAAATGCAGTAACAAATGTATTGCTCATGGTTAGTGCATGTTAGTAAATACATTAACTAATGTTAAATAATGAACCTTATTGTAAAGTGTTACCAGTTTTATTTTAAACTTGAATTAAATGTATTTAAAAGCTGGCCAAAGCTTGGCACTTCGCACTTTTTAGTTGCAAAAGTTTTTATTTTTGTATGAAGACATATAAAGTAATATCAAACTTTTCTTTTAAATTATGTCTACTGCAATCAATCACATAGGAAAAAGTAAACTACATTTATGTAGACCTGCGAATCGTTTTTTGAATCGAGAATCGTTTTTGAATCGAAAATCGATTTTGAATCGAATCTCGAGACAAAAAATCGGTATCGAATCGAATCGTGACATTTTCTGAATCGTGCACCCCTATTGCTTTTTCTACGTTTGACCATTGCGCTTGCGTCTGGTGTCTTTTGAAGTATCAGCGACACTGCATTCTAAAAGCATAGCGCTGAAGGAGTCTCTCTAGACCTTTTTTTTTGTTCCACTGACCTGCTAGTCGCGTCAGAAACCCTCAGAAAATTATATGGGAGTAACTGTAACGCAATATGGCTTTTAGGAAGTTCTGCTGCCATTGGATTTAAAGTGCCAGTCACATGTGCGCATTTGCAAGACAACTTTTTCTTTCTTTCTTTTTTTTTTCTTTTTTTTTCTGATTCTAGCTGGAATAGCAACATTTATGAATGCCATTGTTTTCTTTAGTTTATTCCTTATATGTTATTTCAATATAATCTTGACTTTCACCAAGATTTCAAAGGATTTTGGTAACATTAGCAGTTCTGATAGAAGACACTACACTACACCATGAAGAGTATAATATGATTTCTTTTTAGCTTTCTAATATTCCTTATATAAACTAAACCTTCCAGTTTCTTTTGGATGATGTTCTTGTTTTCCGCTAACGTTATCATAGTATAAAACTGGTTCTGTGAGCTCCTGTAATTCATAAAAATTGAAATATACATCATTCATTCTTTAAGAAAGGAGAAATGAAACTCTGATTTACGAGAACCTTTGCATCCTATATTTGAGGGGAAGAATGTTGGACAACAAAAAAAAGCACAAAACATGGCGTTAGGACCAACAGTGATAAAATGCAAAACTATATTAAAGGAATCTCTGCAGGTGAGATCATTAGTTGGGTTAAAATGTTCTAACAGCAAGGCTAAAAATTAAACAGAATAATCGTTTTTTCTATCATTTTTATACGATAGAAAACCAATAGCTATTTTGTGTGCATTTAATAATAATTGTTTGTATTTATAAATAAAAAAAAAATAGAATATTTAGTGTTATTTAAATATTTAATTTATTAATATTTAATAAGATATTAACAGTAAAAATGCAAATGCCAAATTATTATTAACATTTCCAATAATATTTATTAATAACAAATATTAATAAATGAATGATTTTATTTTTATATTAAGTATTTGTTTAATTGGAGCGCTATCATCGGCCATCCACTCTGCTCTCTGGTCATTAACCATGAAAAGCTTATTACAGTTGACCATTATGAGAGTTTTATTTGTGTGATGTGAAATTCATCTGTTGTGCCTCTGTCACTGCCAGGTGCTGGGAACACTGCTGATCTACATCCTCTTCATGGTGGAGGAGATCCGCAAAGCTCCGGTGGAGAACATGGATGATGTCATCTACTGGGTGAACGGCACCTACAGGCTGCTGGAGTTCCTGGTTGCGCTGTGCGTGGTCGCGTACGGTGTGTCTGAGACTGTGTTTGGGGAGTGGACCGTGATGGGCTCTACCATCGTGCTCATCCATTCTTACTATAACGTGTGGCTGAGGGCCCAGCTGGGCTGGCAGAGTTTCCTGCTCCGCAGAGATGCTGTCAACAAGATCAAGAGCTTGCCAACAGCTTCTCACCAACAACTCCAACAGCACAATGACATCTGTTCCATCTGCTACCAGGTGTGTGTGTGCATGTGACGATTGGTGTTTGTGATGAATGTCCAGGTACATGCCTTGTCTATTTCTGTGGTAGAGTGATGGTGGGTTCAGTTTGGGTGCATCACTCTTGTTCACAAGGTCCTCTAAGTATTAAACTTATCTGCATAGTTTGTACCACACCATTTTTAGGATGGACATGAATGATATCTAATTTTGTGATTGGATTTAAAGTGTCTTTGTCTGGTGGATGATATTGAAGACTAAAGCAATAAGTCTTGTGAAGCCGTGGTTTAAAGTGAGTTTAGAACAGCTAAAGGCCGTTTTTAGGCACGATGTGGAGCAAAGGAGATAATGTGATGATACTACTACTAATAATAATCATATCATTTTCTATTATTATAAAAATAATAGTGATGATGATAATAAAATAGTAATGATTATAATTTGTTTTAATATAGACCTCAAAATAAATATACATTTATCATATTATACATTATAATATTTAACAAAAATGATTAGTGCTGTCAATTCAATTAACCGCAATTAATTATATACTGTATATATATATATATATAATTGCACATCTATTTATGCACATATACATACATATGCATGTATGTATGTATGTACACAGACACATGCACACACAGACATATATATATATATATATATATATATTAAATGTATATAAATTTAATTATATATACACACTAACGTAGCCTATATAATGAATACAAACTTTTATATTACATGCGATTTAATCGATTTGGCAGCACAATTTTTATTTTATTTTTTAGACCTAACCTTTTCTGTTCTTGATTCTAGGACATGACGTCAGCTGTCATCACCCCCTGCAGTCACCTCTTCCATGCCAGCTGCTTGAAGAAGTGGTTGTATGTGCAGGAGACATGCCCTCTTTGCCACAACCAGCTGAAAGGCTCATCACAGTCCGCCTCTTCCACACAGGACAGCCCGCCACAAGAGACCCAGGATCTGGATCCTCCACAGCATCTAGAGTCAGATTCAAGCCTCCAGGTTCCCCAGCAATACGACCCCACTCACACTCCAGCGTCAGACCTTGCAGCTGAGCTAAAAGAAAACTCCACCTCTCCTGCCTGCTCCTCCTCCCAGTCCTAAACTGCCTCGAGCCAAACCTAACTCACACACTGCTGGCCTAAAGACTCTTGTGTTGCAGCAGAATGTCTGATGGGAAACTGTCGGCTTTCTGTGATGGTTACGCACACTGAATGTTCATTAGACATCTATACAATCAAAAAACCCTCTACAGTCCCCCCTCATCCAAACCATCACAGAATCAAGAAGTGAGAATCATTTCACCCATCACACATCTGGATCTACCCAAACACCAGCTCTTCCCCGGCCTTTATTATGAAACTACAATCTCCAGCAAACACCAACCTGAATGTGATCGTGTGACCCTTGAATATAGGGCTGTGATGCTCTGTTGGCACTAGCATGCTCTCAGCATCCTACAGCAGTAGCCCATCTCTTTTCTGTTCTCTATTAGTTTTCTTTAGAGAGAGAAAAAAATATATATATACACACACACAGTATATGCCACTGCATTTGCACTAATGTAACGTAAAGCAATCCTCCAAAGTTTGTCTTGTCTGATACCAAATATTTTGGTGAGTATGCATATTGGAAGTTATATATGAAATATATACCCATGTACAAATATATATGTAGAGGAGTTTTGATATGAAAAAGTACAGTGTTAAGTAGCACCGAGTGTCATGAAGTGGCCTCAGGCTCATATGATCGCTAACGCCTCTAGTGGTGATAGTGGGAAGTGCCTTTGGCTGTGGATCAGCACTGGTGACGCTTTTAGTCAAAATTATTCGCCAGTATTTGGCATTTAGCGCATCTGTGAACATGAATACATTAGAGAATGTATGAGCACACTTTGCGAATGGCGTTTAAGTTCATGTGTTTAATATAGTTCATTAAATGAATGACGTTTGGCTTTAAATCTGAAAAAAATGTACTTTTATGTGGAACAGTTTTTAAATCTGTTACAGATATTTTTTCTTTAAAAAAAATAATCTGAATGAGAATGGAGAGTATTCATATACAGCATAAACGTGGAATGATGTTATGTGAGGATATACTTTTGTTTGAATTGCAGCTGAATTCAGTAAAATATGCCTGAAGTCTGAACGAGAACTTGAATGTCAGAATAAATCCAACCCTAATGTATGAAACATTTGTTCTGGCTTTCTTTCTGTGCCTTTCTGAGCTGTAAAAAAGACAATTCACCTTGATTTTGCCAAGCAAGACATGTTCCTGGATTTATATATTTTGTTGATCCTTTAACATCATTTCTGTAGTGCTAAACCATATCTCTTCCCATAACTTCTCCCTAAAATCAAAAAGAAATAATAGGGGAACAATAATTGTGCAGAAGCCCTTAACCCTTGTTGTAAAGCCTAAACTTGACATAAACTGTAAACTTGTTCCTCAAATCTGATTGGCTGACTGGGCTCTCACCTGTGGTGATGATAATTTATTGACTGATACTTATTTAATGTTACCTTTAGCAAACCTTTAAAAAAAAAATATATATATATATATATCCATTTTCATAATTTACATAAAAACATTGTGATGCCTAAATTGACCTGGATTTGAAGTGTTTTGTTTCGACAAAATACAAATAAAAAATAATTTTAATTTTGGTTAACAGTTATTGGCCATCACATGACTAATAGCTTTGTATATTATTTTGACTACTTTTGTTTTTGAACATGTCAGCTTTGATCACCCCCTTTTTGTGTGTGTGTGTGTGTGTGTTTGTGTGGTTGTTTAGAACAAGCTGTTACATATTTTTTTCATTGAAAAAGCAAATCTAAATGAAATCGGTGAGAACAATAGCCTAAGCCTATTAGAAGCATTATGTATCCTGCTTTGTTTTTTATTCTGCATGGAAATGATGTTTTGTTTCAATTGCAGCTGAATTCAGTAAAATGCACTGAAGCCTGGATGCGAACCTGAATGTCTGAATAAATCCAACCCCAACGTATGAAACACTTGTCCTGGCTTTCTTTCACAGTGCCTTTCTGAAGTGTAATAAGTCCTACAGGGCTCTTAACCCACCTGTGATGAATCAAACAGACCCACACCTGAGTACTGAGGTAATGCCAGACTGCTGAAATCATCAGAAGAGAGACAGACAGGATATGCACTCATTTCCTGACCACTTTTCCCCCTATAGAAATACTGTACGACGGACCCTAATCTCGACAGTAACAAAGTAGCTACATTTACTTGAGGACTGTATTTTCTGCTCTAAACAATGCGTGCTGCCGTGACGACGATTCCGGTTGTCAACTTCCGGTTAGAGTCGGGTCTATTGCCATGTGTTTTAGAATGTGTCATCCCCACGTCGCTAAACTAAATCAAAAAAAAAAAAAAACAATCATCAAATGTGATCTGATCACGTTATTTTTTATTAGGCTAAATCACAGAAAACAAAATGAACGTTTTTCTTTGCTTCATAACTTCCAAAGGACAGCTGATGCATGACTGCACGATCTCCAGCAAACATCCGACAGTTTCTATCACCCCGACTGCTGCAGAATAACAGTACTAAAAGGTTAGGCTGGTTAGTCCTTTACTGTCTACCTCTGCTTTTAAAGATGCATTTCTCACTCAGGCCTCTGAGGTAAGGCATATAGGGCCTAATGTTACGCCGAGTTTCATTCATGAGACCAAAGTCCAGATTGCGCGCTGTTGCCTCAGTCACTATTGTTTACTATATACTTCTTATTTACATTGATTGAAATTAAGATGCAATTTACAATTTATCTTATGCACAGCTGCACTACTTCCTGAACTTAAGCCAGCTCCTTGTTTCCTGTCTGCCATTATTGGCCGAACTTGATTAATTCAGGTGTGTCTGACTATTGTTGCTGTGACTACTAAGGTCAGGCACACCTGGATTAATCAATTTGTCCAATAATGACAGACAGGAAACAAGGAGCTGGCTTAAGTTCAGGAAGTAGTGCAGCTGTGCATAAGGTCAATTAGTGAAAAAGGGACAGCAGGAAAAACCGTCCAGTCAGTTGAACCCGCTATGAATCATGGGAAATAGAACGGGCACAGAAAAAGGTGGATAAGTACATTTTTTGAGTCTCTGCATTTTTCTGTAAACCTTTTACTTCAATTTCTCTACATTTGAAAGACAAATGTCATACTTTTACTCCACAACTTTTCTGTCAAAGTCCTTGAGTAGAAATGAGTAGCCTAACGTCAGTCGGGGATGATTTTGGTTGCATTTTGGTTGGAAATGAAAATGACGTTTGACGTCAACATCCGACGTCGGACAGACGTTGGATTTTGGTCGAAAATGAAAGTCGGGTTGAGATCAGAAAGCCAAAAAACTTTAAATAGGACACTATTTGAGGAAACAGCCATTTGGGTGTCCGAAACCATTGTGAGCGTTATTGAGTGCACTTGTTCAATCTCACATTTAACTACTGGAACTGTGTTCTAGAAATAAATTTGATATTGATATGAGGATAGGTAGGCATATATTCAGAGGCACACAGTAGGCCTACAACAATGCATCAGTAATAAAACAATGCATTGACTTAAGTACTTTTAAAAAAGAGTACTTGTACTTTTACTTGAGTATATATATCGATCTTTACAACTTCTGTACTTTCACTCAAGGAAGTTGTGTACTTTGTCCACCTCTGGTTGTTCTTTTGATATAACTCTTTGACTGTATATTATGTGCATTTGGAAATGTGTCAGTAAGAGTTTAAAGTGATGGCATAGTACACACATTTAACTGCAGTGTGAGGTGTAGTGCAGGCAGATGAGAGCGTTTATCCACTTTTCCTGTGTGAGCACTTTAACTCCCTTTAGCGTGAGGAGTAGGAAAAGAGAATGGAGGAAACATTAGCAAATCAAAGAGCACTACCCTTTAACCCGTTTCCGTATTTCTGATCAAAGTTAGCCTTGAACTCTGACCTTTGTGTATAATAGAGAAAAAAGTACAAAAAAAAAAAATACATGTGAAAAGCAGGAACAAAGCACTCGGTCATTTTGGAAAGGCCATGATATTCCCTAGGTACTTTTTCTCACGGAACAAGAATATAAATTATGTTGTCTTCACGGGTCCACACCAGTGTGAGCTTCTCATCCTCTCGTTTTGGTTTGTGTGTGTGTTGTGGCCTGATAAAGCCTACGATATGGGGACAAAATGTCCCCACAAAGATGGCAATATATCCAAAATCCTTGTCCTTGTGGGACATTTTTTTTTGTCACAGCAGCTTGTTAAAACATCTTAATGAAAATGTTTTCTGTGATGGATAGGGTTAGTGTAAGGGAATAGAATACAGTGTACAGTATAAAAATCATTATTTCTATGGAAAGTAGAATATGGAAATATGTGAGTGTGCATTCAGCAGGAAAGCCATGTTAAGATCAAGTTTTTTTTTTTCTCTCTTCAAAACTATATCTTGATAAAGATTTTGTTTTTATGCATTTATTCAGAAGTGATCACAATTTAGGTATGTCTAAGCTAGGCTATCTAATAAGTTAAAAGGACAGTTTAGCCAAAAATGAAAAATCTGCTACTTTATGATTTTTTTTTTCAGTCACCATTCACCATTCAAAAAAAAACCAACCAAACAAACAAACAAACAAACAAACAAACAAAAAACAAAACAAAAAACAAATCATTACTAATTATGAAAAGTGACTGATCAAGGCTCTGTCTCTCACTTCTCTTTTTGTGTTTCACTGAAGGAAGAAAGAAAGTCATACTGGTTTGGATTGACATGAGCGAGTAGGCCTAAATAATTTTAGATTAATATCTTTACTTCACTCATTTTTTTCTTCCAAACGTGTTTCCCTGTGTGGCCACAAGATGGCAATGTTGGGCTGTCAACGAATAATCGCGCGCCCCCTGTGTCCGATCCTATTAGAAGACCGAAACTCTGGAATCGATTTATTTTATTTTCCACAAACCACTGACTTTTTTGTCGTTATTGTATGTACAAAATATGCACAGATTTTAGTTGTCATATACACCACCAACTTAGACTCTTATTTGTCAATAAATCTAAATGCCTAGCATAGGCCTAGTTGAGCTAAGATGAATCACAAGGTAGACTAATCGATAGGTAATCAAAGCAGGTGATAGGTAATCCTAACTATTTAATATAGCTAAATGGTAGGCTACATTAATGAGCACAATTATTATCGAGCTGCTTTCTTGCACTCTGACATTGACGCGAAAAAAAGCTATTTTTTTAAGTTGTGGCACACTGGACAACTGCATGATATAGGCTAAACTGACAGGGTTGATTTTATATTTATTTATTTATTTGTTTATTTAATGTTAACATGAAAAGAACTTTGTTTTACATTGTGATTTATTTTATGGTTATTGAATTCAATTAGGCTATCAACGACAGCGTGATTTATGTGGACATCTGTTTTTTTGTCAAATCGAATTTGTCGCTGTCAGTAATATAATTAGTTAATCCTGTATTAGTTTATATAAAAGTTAATTTGAGCATTTTTATAAGATTATTATAAAATATGGGCGTACGTTAAAAAAAAGAGTGTAGGCTATTGATTTTGTCCTATACATTCATTCAAACATAGGCTACATAAATGCACAAAAACAAATGTAGAACGTGCTTTAATCGACTAAATAACCGGTCTGTTTCTTATTTGGACAAATGAAAATACACCGTTTCCACCGGGACTATAGTTTCTGCCATTTTAAACTGCAGTGTGGGAATACACAGATTCCCTGCCGGACCAGCACGGATTAAATGGACTCTATTTCCTCCGTCATCTGTGGAGGATTTCATTCAGCCTATAGGCTAGTTAAAGTTTCATTTCCAACACGCACATGCTCATTTTTGAACATTAGAGGCTAAGCTTTATAGTGTATTCAGCTAATAGCTACAGTTGTAAACACTGTTTGTGTGAACAATGACAAACACAACGTGCATTTAAAGGATTCTGCGCTCCCAGCATTTAGGCTTTTATATTGTTGTCGTTTTAGGCTATGTAGGCTATCTGAGAAAGCAGCTGTTAAATTGTTTGAGTCTTCCAGTTTTGTTCGATGCTTGCTCTTATATGTTTACTGTCTGAACAGATGTTTTATGGATTATAATAACTTTACGTGACTTCTGAATCTGCAATGACGTTTTTTTTTTTTTTTTCCAAATTACATGCGTCAAACTTATTATTTTTGTAGTGGGCCTACATAACTTTGTCATGTTGGTAATAAATGTATTATTTACTTTTAGTTGATAACAACTGATCAGCTGAAATTATGAAAGACAAATATTTTATAATTATGAAACTAATATTCATCACCTTACATTATTTGTCAAGCATATCACACGGGATAGCCTACATGTAGCCTACAATCTCTGGTCTCATTATTTCGACGACAGGTGATGTCTGTTTAGCCGATCCATCATGGTAGCCTATATTGATTAATTTTATTTGACAAACGTGTTTTTATAAATAAAACAATAGCCTACACTAATATGACTGTGGTTACTTGCGGTTGTTTCACTAACCACAAAAGTTAGATAGCAAAAGTTAGAAAGAGTTCATATAATCTCCCCCCCCCCCCCCCCCCCCCCCGGAAATAAACAGACGCTGACGAACAGGAAAAAAAATAAAAAATTCGCGTTTGCCTAGCAGGTAACCATAGCAACAGTGGGTGGCTTGAGCACTTTGTGCCAAGACAATTATCAGTATAAAATAAATACATAAATAAATAAATAAACAACGCTATTATTGATCACTTTATTGGGTCTATTCACATTTCTCAAACAAAACAAAAAGAAAAAAGTTAAAAAAGTCTTTATTGTAGGCCTATAGGCTAGTTGACGTGTGCCAGGGGCGGCAAAAGATTCGTAGCCTACAAACCGAGACAAACCTCAACAAACTGCGCCCCGAAATTTCCTGGAGGAATTCCTTTTAAAATCCAACCCTTGAAAGAAAGTTATTGAACAATCCACACATTAGCTCATCCCTAAACTATTTAAACAAACTTAGCATACTGTGCTGTTTCTGAAATAAAAACACAATATACATATAAAATAACTCAGCGTTCATGTGAACTGCATCAAACAGGCTTCAAGCGCGCGCTCCGGTAGGCAGTTACCCTCGTGACATTAACTCGCGGCGCGCGCATAACTTCTTACTGGTTTTCGCTCTAAACTCGCTGCTCGCTAAGTGGGCAGGGCGAGCTGTGATATCTAATTAGGCGACGGGCTTCGTGGTTGGATGGACAGCTAATGGTAGTTCGGCTTTACTTATGTTTGGGGGGCGGCCCTGTGTGCTCAGTCACTCCCTCCTCCTCCTCATCCTCCTCCTCCTCCCTTTGGGGTTAGTTTGCTTGTGTTTAGTTCCCAGAGACAGTCAAATCGGATTCCTTTGGGAAAGGACACAAATCACTCCCGTTTGAACAAGGAGAACAGCGAGGGAGCTGTCTCCACAAGGGTCCACCTCTGCTTGATTTCATATTGCTCATTCATGTGATTTGATCAGAGAATACTCATTGTGGAGAAAGACAGGAAGGAGAAAATAAAGGGGAAAAAAGTCTCTGGATGATGACATTTGATCTAACCCTCAGCGAAGCTCGTTCTTGATCCTATTGTTTCTTAAAGTGACATTAGACTTTTTGCGCACGCTAGACCAAAGGGACCTCCAGTCTAATCTTACAGTTTTTGTTTGTTTGTTTGTTTGTTTATTGTTGCACGGTGTTCCCAAACCTGGATGTTGACATCTCGCGTTTCTTTTGGCACGTCGCTCTATTTTCTGTTTCAGAGAGGAAGCGCTAAAGACAAACGCGGTGACACCTGCTCACCCATACACTTCTCCTTGTCTTTTTTTTTTTTAACGGAGCGATCAAAAGAAGCCAGCACCGACTGAGACGGTGACAGGAGTCTGTTTTCATGTTCGGGATTCAAGACAGCATTCAAAGGAGCGGGAGTAGTATGAAAGAGGAGCCCATCGGTGCCGGGATGAACGCTGTCCGGACATGGATGCAGGGCGCCGGAGTGTTGGATGCGAACACAGCCGCTCAGAGGTAAGCTGGCGGCGGGCGCTACGGGAACAACCACGCAGACGGAATATTGTGCGCTTATCATCTTGGGACACACAAAACGGTCATGTTGCTCATATCATCCTAATCAGTGCGCGATATCTGCTTATTAATTACCAGGTGACTAAGAGATTGATTTATAGCTGCGATAAGTTTCGGATAGCATCCTCTCCGGCGTGCTGTCGACACCAACAGATAAAACGCTTGAGTTGCAAGTCACATTAAAACCGTTTTTTAAAATTATTTCTAACATCATTATTTCTAAAGTTAAAATAGCCAAAAACGTTTGCTTTTAAACGACTTCGCCAACAACTAATATGCATTGATTATGTGACTTCAAATAAATTTGAAAGAAAATACAAACCATGCATAGTCATGAATTGACTAGTTGTTAAATCTAATTAGATTTATAATATTTTTTTTTTATTTACCATAATTAAATCCAATATGTTAAGTATTTGTTGGTATAAAAACAATAGCCTATATGCTTCAGAAAAAGAAAAAAAAATCCTGCCTAAAATCTTAATGACACAAAAGACTAGACTATTATCAATAAACTTCTAAATATTTGTTTAAGTTATTTAAATTGTTAAAATTACATTTTAAGACTTTTGCGCTCCATTTTGGAAACTAAAACATGTATATATTTTTTAACTCATTTTAGAAAAGTAGCCTAGTATTAAATAATTACAAAGAGTGTTGTTTTTATTTAATATATATAGGCCTACATATATAAATACATAACTCTGTTTCTCTCTGTGCAGTGGAGTGGGTCTTGCTCGAGCTCACTTTGAGAAGCAGCCTCCTTCAAATCTTCGCAAATCCAACTTCTTCCACTTCGTTTTAGCGCTATACGACAGACAAGGACAACCCGTGGAAATTGAAAGAACTTCTTTTGTTGGATTTGTTGAAAAAGAAAAGGCAAGTGTAACGTTCTCTTTTGCATGTCTTGGTTTGGCCAATTTGAATGAAAATGTCTGGTAAATTCTGATCATTTTTTAAAGTCTCTTGGCTAGCAGAGAAAATGTGTCTTGATGTTGGCGTAAAGTTGAAATCTTTATTCTTGCATTAAATTACTGATCTATCAAATCTCAGCTCGTAAACATCCTTTAATTATTATTTTTAATTTAATTTTTTTTTTTACATATTCATCCCTAATAATTTAAGAGGATCTCATGTGTTAGTTCTTTTTTTTTTCAATCAGTTTATGCATTGAACACTTCTGTATATTTTTCAGAAAGTTACGGTGATAACATAAGGTCACATTTTCCCTTTCAAAAAAGACTAATAAAACAAATTATTTTATTTTTTTTATTTTAAAATTTGTTTAAATCAGTGAAAACATTTGTAAATAAAGTGACTGGCTACTGATTTCATTAAAAGATGTGGCTATTAATGCTTACTGTAGCCAATAGTCACTTTGCATGTAGCTTACGTCTATCTATACCCCGGGTACATTGTTATTGATCATATCACGTTGTAAAAATAAACAAAATTGTATTTTTTAAGAACGCTATTTGATTGTAAACTTCTTCTCACTGACAATGACGTACAGTTCAGGTTGTGTTTCGGCTGACTACCCTAGCGTTTTTTTTGTTTTTTTTGTTTTTGTTTTTTGGCCTCGTGGACTGCTGGGAAATAGTGGTCTGACTCACAGGGCTCGTCAGGAATAATCAAATGGGTTTTTCTTGCTAACCATCAAATTTATTTTTGCAGGAATCTAGCGGAGAAAAGACAAACAATGGGATCCATTACAGATTGCAGCTTCTTTACAGCAACGGTAAGACGGAACGCATTATCTAAGATTCACTGAACTTTGCATAAACACATCAGGTTGCTATTTACTTCAGTATAAATAAAAATATTTTAAAAAATAATAATAAAAAAAAAATTAAAAAAAGCGAGAAGGGGTGACAATAAATAACTCCCTAGCCATTCAACTATAGCCTACAACTGATCGAAAAGTAATGAAATGTCCTAAAATAATAATAGGCTAATATTGGTCTATAGCCTACTGTCATAATAGGCTAATTCGTATAATTGTTAAAAAAAAAAAAAAAAAAAGAAAAAGATATTAAAATGCGCAGTCGTTGCGTTTAAACTAGGCATGAATATTATTGAATCACAAAACGATCACCATTAGTGCACTTTTCCGGTTACGCGTTTTCCAGAAATGTGCACTTCATTTTTGATGGAAGCTAATGGCCTGGCCATAATGAAAGTACACTCTTTTCCGTCCACTAATGTGGCAAATTACAATCAGGCATTTGCCAATTTGTTGCGCCAGTTCTTCATGTTCCTAAACCAGTTACACATTTTAGTTAGTTGAAAATCATGTTTTGTGTAATTGCTATTTTGATTTTATTCGTTTTATTTTACCACTGTTTTCTTGTTTATTTTCCTATGTAAAAGCTATTTTTTATTTTAGTTTGTGTATGTTAGTTTGTTTGATCCAAAACCAATTTCATAATCTTTCAACACTGTCTGCAGACTATGTTGGGTTGGGTTGTCTAGACATTTGAAGCATCTATGTTATTGTGAATGGCAAATATATACCTCTCAGATTCATTTCTAATCCTTGCATGCATATGACCTGCATTGTACTGTGAGTTAAATAGGAGTTATTTTTTCTCCTCTGCAGGCATCAGAACAGAACAGGACTTTTACGTACGCCTGATTGACTCCATGACCAAACAGGTAAGATATTATTTCAAAATCCCTATACGATCTGCTGGTGAATATTATCAGATTTGCAGTGAGAGTGAACGTGTGTGTACCGTGCACCTTGGTGAGTTTGGGGTTACACTCTAGCATGCCTCAGGGGCACGAGGATCTGTTAGTGTCTAAATATGACATACTCTCTCTGGGACATCATTTAAGATGACTGAGCGTATGCATGTATTTATGTGCATACGTGTGACAGCGAGATTGATAGCTAGAGAGAGAAAGAAAGAGACTTTCAGTTGTATTCATTGTCTGTCACGGGAGATTATCCAGTGGTGCCTTTTAAAGTTTAAACAGTGTGTGTCTGTGTGTGACTCTTTTGCAACGCCTATAGACTTATCTGTGTGTATTCAAATGTGTTATGGGAATGCATGAAGATTGTAATAGCTTGTCATATTAACTGTGCAGGTTGTGAGCTTTAATCTTGGAGAAAAACACACAGGGCAGCGAGAGTGACCTCACATTCTCATATGTGGCGCTCTTCTTTTTCACCCTAAAACAGAAACACTCTCTCCCCTTTCTCTCTCACTCGTCCCTTCACTTCCTCTCTCATGATCTCTATAAATGTTGCAGACACTTTGGGGAAAGTGTATTCAACAACGTTAACTGCTGCAAGTCAAGGAGTGTGACAATAAATCTTAGTTCGAAGTTTCATCATTTCAAACAAGAGAAAAAAATATTGAATGCATTTGTAATCAAATAAATATGCAAAGTGTATATGCTAATTTGACTAATAACTAAAATAATTGTATTTCTCATAAGCTGTTTTGCCGTAGTCGTTTTGTATGACAAGTAATATGTGCGTATGTGTGTGACCCCAGGCAGGGTGAAGTGTGTATACTAGGTAATTAGCAGGCGCTGCGTGAGAGACGATCCGAACACTTAGTAGATCATGTGATTTAAACATGCCAGCTCGATTACCCTGTTGTTCCACCCTGTTGCTGGATGTATTCTTATTGAGAAGCCGTAATGAAGAGAAAGAGAGAAATACTAAAACACCTTATCTGAGAATTATTTCAATTTAGTTTAAAATTTGGTATAAAATATTTAGTGTTCTTTAAGTTTTCTTTAAGTGTTCTTTTATAATAATTTTTAATATTTATTTTACAATTATTATATATATATATATAAAATCACTCATATAGCATACTGTTTTTCATGACCAAAAGCATGAATTTCTATCCAGAAATTCCTACTACAAAATCCCTGGATGTTTCATTTGGTTTAAACAGTTCGGCAGCTCCCATTTCTGTATTGTGTGATTTGTTTGTGGTTTTTAATTTCCTTTTGCATGAATGTTTATGTGCGGGAAGCTAGGTGCTGTTACTGATGCTAGGTCTTGCCCGCTCTCTGCTGAGCGGTTTGGCTGGCGTGTAGCGGGACAGATTTATGTGTGTGGGTGAAAGGCAAGAGCGTTGTGCTGAGGGAGAGAGACTGTTCTCTGACACCCCTGAGGTAAATACAGTGGCCAGGGGGACTGGCCCCGGCTCAGCCTTTCACTGAGTGTCTCAATAAAAAGCCGTTTATCTCCCCAGGGTTGTCTCCCACGTGCACATATATTAACGACTGATTTATTGGCTATTTCTGTGGCAAACAGCCCTGCCATACCTGTTAATGATGTGGTGCCACTGAGTGAATGAGAAAGAGAGATAGTGTGTGTGAAAGAGAGTTTGGCAGCCTAGTCAACTTGCTAGCTGAATATACTGGTACTTTACAAAAATGTATCAGATGGTATACTAAGGTACCATGGTATTTACATTAAAAAAAATTGCTAAATATTTTACCTTTAGGGGTATCTCTGCAGTAGTACATGTACATTGGACAACTTTGTACCTTATTTAGGCTACCCCTTAAAGGTTACATATTATTACTTGTATTATAAATGTTGTCCCTTTAAGGGTATACTGCCCCAGTGAAAGGTGCAATTTTTGCACTTGTTTATTGACAGTATTACCATGAAGGTATCAAGTCTTTCATCAGCAACAAAACTACATTTCCCAGAACCCTTTTCTCAAATGCTCATATTTACATTAAATTCCTCTTTTAAAGTATGGTCACGTTTAACGTTGTTTGGGAAATATTTGTGTGTGACTATCACACTTTGGCTGAGGTGAGGTATGCGAAGACAAAGATAAACATGAGCAAGGTTTATTCATAGCTGCCAACTTTTGAGTTTAGCTTGGAGTGAAACTTTTCCGGGGGGCGAGGGGTGTGGATGCGTGCAGACTTAAATTCTCGCTTGCTTTCCCTCGATCCCCTCTCTGCCGTGCACGCGCTACGCGGTTTGGAGGAGCACACTGTCTCGCGTGCGCGCTCGCTCTAGATTTCAGGAGATTTTAACTAATTTACGGCATAACTAGTCAATCACGATTGGCTCAACAGGTAGATATATGAAGAGTTCAGATGCAAAAGCCTCTAAGTGCCATTTGAAATTTTCTTCTAAAATGATGATTTTTTATCGAGCTTGTATATTTAAGTTCAGTAATTTCACTTAAATGGCAATGAAGATTACCTATTAATTGTCATTTAAGTGAAATTACTGAACTTAAATATACAAGCTTGATAAAAATGGTCATTTTAGAAGAAAATTTCAAATGGCATTTAGAGGCTTTTGCATCTGAACTCTTCATATAGATAAACTCATCTTCCAGGCATTTGACCGACCAGGGGTGCGTTTCCCGTACAACGATGTAACTCGCTGCTTCACTACCGTAGTACGATACATCGTTGGAGAAATCAACTAGCTAGTTGCGACTGTTTCCCGAAACTCATTGTCGCAAAGTATCGTTCAACCACGTTGGTTTCGCACGTGGTGGAGTAATAATTACTTTTAATTAAACTGTTTGAGATCCAATTAATGCTAGATTTGTTAATATAAATTACAAACATGTCATCTGAGGACTATTTCAAATTGTTCTCAGTTATTTTGCTTTATCACCAAACTCTTACATAGTAGAGCACGTTCGCACATGCGCACTCTTCAAACACGTTACTTTAATTCTTTTGACAAACTAAAGGGCGTAAATTACATTTGTATGTTTGCTGAATAAAAGGCACTGGTTGTACTGAATGTCAGCTTGCTTATTTTGCTCAAGATTTATTACGTCCAAATGTCATGCAAAATAGAAACGATGCTTCCAACCACAGGTCGAGAGCTGTCGTTTAAACCACACAACTTTGCGATGCTGTTTGCGAATGTTCGTAGGAACGATGGTTTCGGGAACACCGACTCGTTGAACTATGCTGATAACGACGGAACTTGCGAGCATAGTTGGCTAACGATGCTTTCCCGAAAGCATCGTTAGCCAACTATGCTCACAATTTCTGTCGTTATCAGTATAGTTCAACGAGTGAAACCAACGTGGTTGAACGATACTTTGCGACAATGGGTTTCGGGAAACAGTCGCGACTAGCTAGTTGATTTCTCGTGCATGTGAAACCAATCATATGCATGAGAGTTGGCTGCTCTGTAGGTTTATTGACAGAAAGATCACTACACCAAACTGGACTGAAGCATTAAAAAGAACCGACAAATGAGAAGTATAACAGGCATACACTAAGTGAAAACAAAGATGATTAGATTAACACAGGTGAAACAAACGAGGGAACTGATGAAAAACCATAGAAACAAACTAGAACACAATGAGTATTCTAGAATACAAACAAATGGCGGGAAACTGAGAACAAAGGAGACTGAAGGATCCAAACTATAAGTCTATGAGGGTGAAACTAAGAATAATCGTGACAGTGCCGTCCAGTCGTTTCAATAGGATTAAATGCTTTCTGGATTTTCGCGTGGGGGCGAAAAATGTTGCTTATAACGCAGATTTTGCAACAGTTTCGAGTTGGTCACGCAGATTTGCTGTGTTGACCAATAGATAGCTGGTTGGTTTGAACGTGTGTTTCACTGCTACATTATTTACAATACAAATGGACCTTTTGTTGCCCACGAAATCTCCTGAAAAAATGTGTAACCACATATTTATTTGTGTCAAAGACAAACTTGCGCAAGGACTATTGACTGGCTCCTCTTCAGATTTCTGATCGTGTCATCTGACTGGTGTTTTTTTTTCTTTCTCTCATCCATGTCAGCTTGAAACACAGCTTAGGTTATGATGGAGTGTTAGCTGGTATTTAAATGCCTTTTGAAAAACCTGGTCCAAAACCACTCTGCGGTGAGCAGTCAGCCTACATATGCTGAGGAGTGCTCGCAATGTGTTTAAGATTTCCCATTAAAGCCCCATAACTCTGTACAGAGAGGCTATACAGAGCGCCTCTCCACTCAGCGTGTGCTGGCTTTGGCAGTGTCGGACGGGAGGGCTGATGAGCAGGTTTATAGAGCTGTTCAACACACACTTCTCTTTAGCACTTAGCAAGGCAGTGAAGTCCAGTCGCCTGACCACACAGTTAGCTAGTGAGAGCTAACATATACAGCTATTAGAGACAATCAAACAATCCGGGCTAGAACTGCAACGATCAAGTTTGCTTCAAAATAAAGAACTGGTTCACGCTAGGCATGAAAATAGACACAATCAGTGCCGTTTTATGCTCACGCTCACAATAAAACCACATTCGCTCTCTTGGTTTGCCTGTGGGAACGGTTGGAGCGGGCGAGGAGAGATAGAGCGGGTGTCAAGCTGACAGGCCGTATCTGTGATCAACGCATGAGCTCATGACAGATCTGATGAAGACAATGCAGTAAAAGACTCTCTCTCTCTCGCTCTTTATCCTTCCATCCAACTGTTTCCCTCAAAAGCTGAAGCACAGAACAAAAGCGAATCACATTCGCGGACTTAATGCGCACACACACTGTTCTGACACGCTAGCGTGATGGTAACAAAGAGGGAAATGTGTTTTCATGTATTTACAGTGAATTGTTTACATACCTCAGATGCGGCTGTCAGTTCAAGGCTGCACTGCCGGCTCTCAAATGAGATTTGAGGAGCAGTTTGTGCAATATAAAATATGCATTAAAAGCAGCATCAGGGCTAATGAAAGCTTCACACACACCTCGGCGCACCGCGCCATGCATGTTTCATGCACTTCACGGCTCTCCTTAAGGAGAGCTTTGTTCAGAAAAGTGCTGGGCTGGAAACGGCGGGCAACTCATAGCTGTAGCTCGCCTGTTGCTGTGTGTGTGTGTGTTTTTTTAGAGCTAAGCTTCGGGCAGATTCCTAAATAAATTTGCACATGGAGAGAGGAAGTTCTCGGTCGTTCATTCGCTTTGGTGATGCTTGAGCATATTTTTCCTGTTAATTGCGAAATAGGGTGTGTTTACATGCCAGAAACACTTCCCCAAAGTATACGACATGCAACAAAGTGACACAAATCCCCTATATTAGATCTTTCCTGTAATCAGTAGCTGTCTGGAGATTCTGATAATGTCAGATGTGAATGGCCGCTCTGTGCCAGGCCACATAAAGGCTTAATGCTACTCCTTTGCAAATATTTAAACACAAGTTTTAAAGTTCTAAAGATCCCAGTGATTAAGTCTGCTCATCTGCATTGAAAATGTGTGTGTGCTTGTGTGAAATTTGTAGCAATTTGTAGCATTCAAAGCTACTATACACCATGACCATAAAGACTTATTTTATAGGTTTTGGTTCCCAGCCCTCAATATATAATTTCTAAACATATGTATATGCATAAAGGCTAATTTTCTACTGAAAAAAAAAAAAAAACAACATTACTACTTTTAAAAGTAATTAATAATAGTTTTAAATTATAACTGTACTAAATGATCTGCAAAATATGTACTTTAATGATATTTGATAGTGAATTAATTATATTGTGCATAAATTAGTATTAGATGTAACTTAACTTTTTAATTAAAAAACAGTCCTAAAAATACATTTTGTATTTTGTATATATATATATATATATATATATATATATATATATATATATACACACACACACACACACACAAAACCCCTAGAGCAAGAGAGTCTACAAAATCTGTATTTTGAACTGTTTTTAAAGCATGATAAGGTGTGACGTCAGGGGCTATCTTGAATCCAGAGGAGTATGCACTACCATTGTTGTGTTTGCCTCTGAGGAGAAATTGACAAACTGTTTTCAGACTTTTTCCAGGCACTTATGTACTGTTCTCTGCATGAAGTTATTCTGAGTCTGTTTGCAGGGGCTTTGTGTGATAAATAGCCGGTCTTATATATGAAATGAATGTGTGGAGGTGTAGAGGACGTCTTTGTGTGGCCCAAACTGCTCTCTCTGCCTCCCTCTTTCTCTCAGAAAGCCTGCGGGGTCGAGGCTCTAGGCTCAGACAGTGATGCATGCTTGCTCGTTTTAGAGGACCTTGACCCTCATTTCCGCAATGTGAAACCTTACAAACAAATGTCCCCGGATCACCTATGTCCTCTAACCAGAGCAATGACAGGGAATAATAATAAAAATATATATGAATATGGGTGAAACGATTAGTCGACAAATATTTTTGATGTTGGAAAGTCTTTTGATCTCATATGATTTTGCTCTATTTTAAGGGCCTGCGATAACATGGTTTGAACAGTGAGGCGCTGTAGCGCAATACTCTAATGCAGCTGCCGGATGAAATCCAATAAGAGAAGCACGCGGCGTTTCGGAGTGTAAACAAAGCTGAACCACTGTCTATGAGCCAAACCAGTAGAGTTTGGGAAAGTTTAACATAACTAAAATTATTATTATAATGATAATAAAAAAAATGATCATATGCAGGGCTGCCATTGCCAACTCTCACGCATTCAGAGACTCACGTCAACACTGTTCTCACGCCACACGTCCATTTTCTCATGCAGTTAAACATCGTAGAGCAAAGAGGACACTGACAAAGCCTGGGTTTCCCCATTCTGCATTGCCGCAGCGCAATTTTATTCGCGCTGCTAGGCAGTCTGGATACCATGAACCAAATTTTCCCCTGAACCAATCACAGAACGGGGAGGGAGCACAGGCGCATTTGATAGACGTACAGACGCATTTGATAAACATTCGTAGCACCCAATAATACGGCTCTGGGCATTCGTAAACCATGCCTCATATACGAGAAAATTTACATGTGGTTCCCAGAGCATGTTTCATTCTCAATGATATGTGGTCTGGCGTTAGCCAGGCTGATGGTGCGTTCACGTGCTATGGAAAATAGGATATTTTCCACTTGTGAATTGGTATTTACCAGTGTGTTGCGTTCAGGTGCTTTTTGTTATCGTAATGTGGTAAAAAGATGGAGATCCAGACCTGTTATTTAGCTAAAACTATTTTAGATTACTTAAGTCATCTGCAACAGCAAGAAAATGATTTATTAAAACTCAAAAGGTAAATCAAATGCTGTATATTTTTTAGATCATGAATAGTATATATTTTTACCATTCACGACTCTCGCGGTGCTCTCTGCCATTTTGAAAAGGTCAAAGGTTATCTCATCTTGGCAACTCGAGCATCAAAATATTGTATGAGTTGCCCAGTGAAAAATGCCACATGAGGGGGTGTTCATGTGCATTTTCCACGTCGGCTTTTGGTATTTACCATAATTACCATAGCACATGAACACACCATAAAACTAACAACGCACCGACAGACAGAAAGTCTCAGCGTTTAAACTTTGTCAATTTTACTACGACACTCACACAATGAATGTGGTTTTGCCGCTTTTTAATGTGTCGTGAGATTGCTGAAGCGTTTCGGTTCAAGCGGCACGTGAACCGACCATCTCTTCCTCTTAACTAACGTTACTGTAACGTTACTAGTTAGTTATAGCACGAAATTAACACAAATTAACGGCAGAAGGTATGTTGGAAGAATCTACAACATCATGTCTTATGTGATCGCACAATCAATGTTTTAACTGCAGAAAGAAGTCAATAAAACAGCTTGCCTGTAACAAATATATCTTATCTTTATATTTAACGTTAACTCAGGAAAACCATTTAATTACCATAAACTCCACAATCAGAAAAATGAACTCTAGAGACAATAAACTCGATATAGCTAGAATTCATATCCATATTTTTACTCTTATTAAATTACTCTTATGTCATTATTTTTTAAAAATTTGTAATTTGAACCTTTAATATTACAGCAATGTGTTCCCAAATATGAATGAACTTTCTTTTCTGGATCGATGCTTTACTTATAAAACTTGTTTTCAAACAAGTGTTTCATTTAATTGAAAAAGCATTGTGCACTTGTGAGGGAAACAGTTCCTCATTAGAACCATCAGCTGTTATTCTGTGTCTTCGGTTGCCATAAGTGGCATGTATATGTGTGTTCAGAGAGAGTGATTCATGGCAAACGGGTTTAAATGTGTGTGAGAGACAGAGAGCAGCCTGTTAATAGTCTGCAGTGTGTGTATGTTTTGAGTAGAGTCACTGATTCACGGCTGTGGGGGACATCTTGTGTGGAATTGAAGGATGGAAACAAAGCTGAGGTTTTTGGATGAAGTGTTAGCTGGGCCAGATGGCTCGCTATGCTCCAGTCTGGCAGCCCAACTGCTTGCCGCACGCATAAACACACACATGCTAATGCACAAATACATGCGTGAATGCATACGCATGCACACAGAGTCTCACAGATGCAGGCTTATGGGAGCTCACGCACTCACATCTTTCCAAGAGGGCTATTTCACACTAGCTGGAGTACGACACTTATTTAGAGGGACCTGTAATTATGCAGTTTATCGGATCACCTTTCTTTATCTCTTTTCACGTCGCAAATGTCTTTTCTCATGTAGTAATAATAATTGTGCTTTGCTGAACAATAAGGTTTTGCTTTGTATGTTTATCCAGATGCCTGTGGAGGGTGGGCATTGTGGCAAGGGTGGTCCTCTATGACATAAGAGGACAGTAATCTGCACAGTCCAACAAACACTACGCACATAGTTTTTTTGGTTCCCTACATCTGCTTTTAATTAAACCAAAGAGCAACACATGATGAAACTGAATGATGCCAAGAGAAAACAATGCAGGATTGTGCAAAATTCTAAATTGAAGAATTGGCCTCCTTTCAATTCATGGGAGCAATTCAGAATTTAATTGGCCACACCCACGGAAGTTGAAATTCTGGGAAATTAAGCGTTCTTTCACAAAAGTCTGTCTATCGATCAATTCATCAGCTTTTTCCCCCAAAATTTCAAAAAAATTCAGAGTTTGTGTTGACAAACTTTGCTTTTAAGTTAAATGACAGTTATGTTCTTGCATTCAAATTTGAATCGCAATTCTGCATCTTTTTTTTCTAATTCAATTCAAATTTCCTTAAGATTTAAGGCAAGGGAAGTTTATTTATATAGCACATTTCATACACTATGGCAATTCAAAGTGATTTACATAGAAAGGAGTACAAATACATTTAATTTAAAAGTGTTATTCAAAATGCTTTAAAGGAATTTAAATATCACACTATGGCAGTTTAAAGTGCTTTGCATAGAAAATAAGCTCAAAATAAAAGCGAGGGAATTTAAAACAGTTATGCAAGGAATAAAGGAGATAAATGATACAGTTATAAAATGAATTAGAGTAAAATGAATTGAAGTAGTAAAAAGATGATACATAGAATAAACTTTTCATCTGGCAAAATCTTATTTTGCATAAAGTTTTACTCTTACATTATGTGGTGTTATTCGGCCTAATAATTCCATTGGACGTCTGATTTAGTATTTGAATTGTAATTTAAAGGACATTCTTCTATGAACATGGTGTTGTTCATTGGTGTCTAATCAGAAACAAAAGAAGATGAAATCAGTTGTCAGTTATCTGCACTGACAGTGAGGTTATAGATTTGGCGTTAAAGGAAAAGTTCGTCCAAACATAAACGCTGACATCATATACTCACCATTTTGCGGCTCCTAACTCGTATGACTTACTTTCTTCTGTGGAACACACATAGAGATGGCAGAATGATCATGCTGATTTTTCCCATATAGCTCCAAAAAGTACCATAGAAGTAATCCATTTGACTTAAGCAATAGCTTTTTTTATTAACAGAGAATTAAGTTATTATTCATTGATTTGAAAATTTTCATATTCAAACTATGGATGTCTCCATGTTTGAAGTCAATGACATCAAACACCATTGATTCTCACAACCGAACATGACGCACCAAGTTTAGAGAGGTGGTTGAGGATCGTTTTCCATTGCAGCAGGTAAGTGGGCATTAAATTGCCCACTTTAAGCCTGCCTCAGCCAGAGACAGACCACACCGCACACGAAGGCTCTGTTCAAGCCGTCCCACAGTGCACTAGGTGATTTTTATTGATTGATTTGCAGAAACAAAATGACATGAATGAAATTCAGCACCCAGTTTGTAGAGTGAGAAACAGGGGACCAAATGAACAAAACATTTGGAAACAAAGAAACAAAAACTGAACTGATCATTCCCATGCTGCATGAGATCTTTCAACGACAGCCTCTGCCAGATGGACGAAGGGTCACATTCACCGTATATAAGCTCTGCAGTGTGTCTATTGACAAATGATGTGATGTCATAATGTTTTTTGTTTCAGTGAAACCATACAACCAGATATCTGATTCTTTTCATGGTAGAATTTAAAAGACCCTTAGAGTTAGTCATGGAAATTTTTGTGCACGCTCCGAGCGTTTATACCACAAGGAGGAAATGTTGTTTGTCAATTTTCTCTAACCACATTTTTTCCACCTTCTCTTGTCCATCAGGCAATTATCTATGAAGGGCAAGACAAAAACCCAGAGATGTGCCGGGTGCTGCTAACGCACGAGATCATGTGCAGGTGAGAAACGCACACACATGCAATACACCACATTCCCTCCTTCACTATTACACAATCAAGCTCTTGAATCTTCCCTACCAAGCTCTGCCCGCTGACTGTGAGAGCTTTACTTTGGCTTCATTCTTGCTTGGCAAGGCTGCAGACCTCTGGATCTAGCATTAGTGTGACAGGGCTGAGCTTTCTGCTCACACACACACACACACACACAGCTGTGTGTAAGCCTTGCTGTAAAATTAGACATAAGATGGAGGATAGATTAACATTATTATAAATTTGCTGAAAGGTCAGATCTTTATTCTTTAATTTATCAAAAACGTCCGTCAAAACTAGAATAAACAGTTTACTTATGTTTAAGAGGGATGCAGAACGTTTATATCCAGCCTGTTTCCTATCAGAGTTAGAACTGTTCTTTTCCCAGACTCTGGCTCAACATTAGAAATCAAAGCTATTTCTATTTTTGGAGCCACATTTATCGGTAGTTGGTGGCTCTTATTTTAATTATTGTTTAAATAAACACTCAAAAGCCAAGTAGAGTAATACACTTTTGGACGGCACATTTTAGTGATATAGTTGTCACCATTCAGAATTGAAATTCCTGAATTTGAATTGAATCAGCAAACAGGAAGCAGAATTGCTATTTTAATAACTAGGAAGTCATTTTAACTAAAAAGTTTTGTCAAGACAAATTTGAAAGTTTTGTAAAAGGCCTTGAAGTTTGAAGGATTAAATGTATAGATTGTGCTGTCAAATCAAATAATCGCGATTACGGTCATTATATATAAGTGTGCGTGCGTGCGCACACATTATATAAACACAAACTTTTATGTTAGATGCGATTAATTGATTTTGACAGCTAAATGATAGATACATTCATAAATCTAAAGGGAGCCGAATTTTCAGTTCTGAATTTTGCACATCCCTGTTTGTTGTGATCGTATAAAAAAATGAAGTTTCATGGCATGAGAAATGGAGGAAGACAGACCTTAAGTTCAGAGCTCTGCCTTCTTGAGTCTCTATCCAGGTCATCCACTTCTATCTCTGAAAGTAAAAAGAGAGAGAGAGCGAGAGAAAGCCATGCACCTTTAATTAAAATCAAAAGATAAATTCCTTGCACTTAAAACTGGGTTGTGGAGATGAGTCCTCATCCATTTTTGGTTGAAATGGAGAGCATTTGAACAGTTTTCTACTAAAAATATAACACTCATGCTTGCTTAATTAGGACAAGGAAAAACTCATTACTCAATAAGAATCCTCTTGTTATTCCACAGCTAATGAATGCAGCTTGCTTTGAGTTTTGACAATGAAATATGTGCAGGCGAGCCAAGGCTCTCTCCTCTTTCTCTTTCAATCTTTCACTCCCCCTCACTACCTCTCTCTCTCTCACCCCCCCACACACACGCACACAAGCGCACACACAACCTTCTGTTATCGCTCTTTCAAAATACTTGCTGATTTAAAGATGTGTATTGACACAAACATTTAGTATCATACGTGCCTACAAAGGCTCACCATGTCAGCTTTGATCTGCCACTGTAGGATTACACCGATCACATCTGAAGTACATATCGCCACTGGAACCCAAAAGGTCCCGTCAATGCAAATGTCTGTACTTGGTTGCAGACCAAAAAGCTTTGTAAAAGCAGCAGAAAAGGACAAAGTGTCTATTTCAAATGAGTAAACAACTACATCTCGTCTCTATCTTTCTCCTTGTCCCCCTTCTTCATCTGTATATAGTGTTTCGATACAGGGCCTGCGCTGAGAGAAAGGCACAATTACCAGTCTGCAATTAGACTGCTCTCCATTAATCAGGGCTGTTAATTGCTGTACGCCTTGCCATTAGCCATATGGTGCCACATGGGCCTGCAAGCGTGATACGCAAACACGTTTTCCCAAACAACTCGCTCACAGACAGGCTAGAGACTAGAGACAGGCTAGAGACAATCGCTCAAACACAACTCTGGGCTCCTTATGATTGAGTTCCACTTCCCCATACACACTGATTGATGAGATTTAGTTTGGTTTGTGTGGTGTAGATGAAACATCCCAAACTTGGCCAGATTATTAAAGGCTGGGTGGTCACAGTTAGAGAAACGCTGCTTTGTTTGGTTTTGGGGGCTATTTTAAAGCCGCTGGACTAAGGGCAGTTCAGCTTTAATGGCATCAGCAAGGGCCACATCCTGGTAATTATGTGCAGCAATTTGGATTTAATTTCTTCAAATGCTGCAGCAGGAGGAATCGCTTGAGATTAAAGATTATGGTTCCCCTGAAGGTCCGCTGGGACGGAGCAAAATGAGCCAGAATGGGCGAAAAATCCTGGCTTGGCGGTTCACCTATGGTGGTGGGGGGCCTTGTTGTGGTTTCCTATGGGTTCTGGCTGGCTGTTGGGTTATCGGAGTGTCACATCCCTCTGTGCCTGCCTCTCACATCCCAGAAAGCCTTGCTTCTGTGTGACCCACTTCTGAGAGAACATTGCTAAAGACTTGTCTGCTCTCAGAGGAGTGAGAGAAAATGAGAGCAGAGAGAGGAAGGAAGGTAAAAATACAACAGTAAACTGAGACGGAAGCACCACACTTTGTCCAAACTAACTACACTCCTTAGACCGCCAGCATGTGTGAATGAGGGGTCAAGCTCAATCCACTTTATCAAGCTCATCAGGTCTAAAGGAGCCAACTCACACACCGATCTGTTCTGCTCCTATCACATGATGTCTCATGCACTATACTTTTTCTCATTCAATCCCCTCTGCCATCTGTGCAGGGAAACCTGAACTCACCGCCCCACCTGCTGTTTACCACCACAGCCTCCATCCGCCGAAGACACCATGCAAACACCCCTTTTCCATCCCTCCTGTCTTCTTTCACTTGCTTATGCTCTAAGATACATCTATTTCTCTGCTGCTGGAATACAATTTAGCACATGCGCACACACATTTCTATACTTTTTCCTAATTATGTAAAATATCAAATAAAATACTACTATGTAACATGTAAAATATAAATTTATTCTAAATCATAAATCTATTTAGATTTGGGAACATGTTAGCAACACTTGCCCCTTCTGTCTTTATGAAATCCTTCCAGGATATATGCTAAAGTGTCCTCGTTACCTTTGCCTCTCCTCCCGTAACCTCGCTCTTTAACTGTCCAGTTATCAGTCACACTTCTTATCGTTCAGTCACCGTCTCTGAGCCAGACAGTCTGTTAGCTGCAATTACTAATACACTGGCCGAGAAGCAGCCTATTGTGTGCTGTGTGTACAGTAGTGAATGCCTGCCCTGAAAGAGCGAAAGAAAGACTGCTTTATATTTGCTACCTCTTCCTTTTCCACTGTGTTTGAGTTCAGTTCTTGCATATGTGTAGTAATACCAAGATTAACTGGTCTCATTCTCTCTTTCTCCCCCTCCATCTCTATTAGTCGCTGCTGTGACAAAAAAAGTTGTGGCAACCGTAACGAGACGCCCTCTGACCCAGTCATCATCGACAGGTAAGAGCTGGTTATTGGATGTTTGTATGTGTGTTGCAATGTATCTGATCATCGTACTGGAAAGGACGTCCAGTGGAAGTTTTGCAAGTGGTTTCATTGAAATTTATAGAGTTCTTAAAGGATAGTTTGGTAGATTCCATATTTAATTTGACACAAAAGGCGGTAAGGGAACTTGGCCTCAGTATTTTGTTTTTCTATTTATGTAGAAAAATATTAAACTGTTCAGTTATGTTCAATAAGAAATGTTTCACCAAATATAGGAATACATTTTAGTTTAAAGCTGCAGTCCGGCGCCAAAGTCTTTTGCATTTTACAGCGGGTGAATCTGTTGTCACTGGTGATTGTCGTGTCACACGCAATATAGTAATGACGCAAAGACATGCTCGAATCTCCCACGGAAATCCACCAATACCACTAGAATTAAAATCATTATTACAGGCTTACCACTTTGAATCGAGATAGTTTTTAACACTGGCCGGATATGTATTTTCTCAACCCTTTAACCCCCAAAAAAGCTACGGACTGCAGGTTTAATTCAAATATATATTAAAAATTTGAAAACAGTTGCTGACCCCAAATGTTTGATTGGTAGTGTACAAGGAAATAACAGCCTGTTTAAAATTTTAGTTTATCTGAATCACTGCAGAGATAATGCTGTAAATGAATTAATATTGCATTCAAACAAGTCAAAAGTGTTGCTCTATAACAGCTTTGTGAACACATGTCTGTGGGTGCTCTATATTACTATATACGCTCTGCTGCTCAGAATAAAACATTGCAAATCAAAGGCAGCAGTTCAAAGAATTCACCATCAGTGGGAAAAACAACCTGACAACAAGCATAAAAAAGCCTTCCTGGAACCAGAAACCATTTGTTTGCAAAAGAGTAATTGTTAAGTGATCGAGCTGGGCTGTTTTGAGGCCCTGTCGGGGTTGTTGAGTATGTAGTGTGCTCTGAAGTGTGCGTGTATGAATAATCAGCAGTGAAGATGTGCAAGACTTCTGGAGAGAGCAGCATGTGCAGCGAAGCTCGTCTCCGACCCTTTTTGTTTAAGAAGATCATACAACCGTGTCACGTTATTATTGAGGGCGCGACTATTTCATTTCTGACTCGATAGTGCCGTGGTTCAATGAAACTAAGCATGGGTTTCTGCAGATTGAAGTGTGTTTAAGTGTCAAAGGTGTGTTCTGATCTGTGTGTTAATAAGTCAGTGGCCTGTGCTATCAGATGAACACAGCTGTAGGATCACTGCGACTTTGCCAGCATTGGTGTGTGTGTGTGTGTGTGTGTGTTTGTCAGAGAGTAAGAGAGGCTTCTACCTGGCTGCTGTCTCTGTGAGGCTGGCCCATTTCTGCTCCACTGGGCTAGAACGCTTCACAGCTCTCAAAGACAGCTGCAGCCCCTCGACGCCACGTGGCATCACCTCCACCCAACACATGCTCACACATACACACTGCCCATCACTTACTCTTCTTGATTGTTTTTCTATATAAAGTTTGTCTGAAACGCTTCCTCAGATCCGATTGTGTGAACGATTGTGTTTCGGGTCTGGCTGAAGTCGGCAGCTGTGCTCGAGGTCACCACAAACCCCTTTAGGCTCAGGTGCGAGGGCATTGCTAGTTGCCCGTTAATAAAAAAGGAATTAGTAACAGTTTACTTTTAGTCATGAGTCTCTCCAAATGGGAAAATAGGTCATTTGAAATGAGACCGGAAAATATGGAAGAGTTTACTGGAACTTTCAGTATTTTCTTGGCCACATTCACACACTGGGGTTCCCAACAAACAAGGCGCAAGATGGAACAGAATCAATTACGGCAAGCGTAGACGAGAGCGCACACGCTCCCAAATTCATCAAAAATATGATTTTGAGCTTCTTCCTTCCCTTGAAGTTATTTAGCTGAATAAATAAGAGCTCATTAGTGTGGTCTTGTTTCAAAGAGCTGATTAGGTTTTACAGCAGTAATTAGCAAGGCTAGTGCTAATTCCTCTGGAAGAGTAATGAAAGTGATTTCCTAATTAGGTTCCTCTCATAAGACGGCACAACAGGCCACTTCAGCAAAACCAGAGGAATGTCAGAGAAAAAAAGCCAACTAACAATGCCTTATTAGATTGTTTAAAGAACAAATCTTACTCCTAGCAGATCTGCGGTCTCGGGACCATCGGCTCACTGTTCAAGTTCCCAGACTCATCGGAAAGCTTTTGAAAATGGGGTTGGGGTAAATTAATTACTCGTGTGAAATTAAAACTGGTTCGCTAGCCATATTTCTTCTCAGTGTTTATTTTGCGTTGGATGGCTGTATCTAAACTCATTTCATGTGTAAATGTATGTGTCTTGATTGACTCCTTTTCTTCTTCTTTTACCTTCTGAGCTCTGTTAATGCCCCAGTAAGATTATTTCAAATACTTTAATCTGCTCTCATTGACACAGACACAAAAGGCCAGTGACATCTAATAGCAGCCCTTTTCACTGCCTCCTGTTTCATCTCTTTCACATCCCTTAGAAGCTCTCTCTCTCTCTTATTCTCTTTCTCGATTTCTTTCTCTCTTCTCATTGTGTGTGTTAGGAGTAATTGAAGCTCAATAAGCCGTACAGTAATGGGGAAAGGTGTCGTTCTATCTCCCTGGGAACATTGCAGTTGATGCCTCCATCACCATGGATACTCTTAAACACTGATAGTGATTTTAGAGTGCAGAAAGTTCAGAGTTCCCGCGTGAACCGTGGGAGTTTTGTGGCTTTGCGCTCGGTCGTGAGCCCTGACCCCGCTGGAAGGCTTTATTTGTGATGTAATTTTCAACATCTGGATATCCACTTCATGAAGAAATAACACAGTGAAGGATGGAATACGCCACGGAACGGGCTTGATGTGCCCTTTCTCTGAATGTTTAATGGAGGTCTTTGGCTCGCAACTATACTTCTGGCCAAATTTGACCTTCTAGAAGAAGACCTTCAGGTCTCATGAAAGCAGAGCAGGAAGTAATGTTTCACAGAACCAGTTTCGCTCCTGCTCTGCTAGGGGCCACTCACACAGGATGTGCTATTTTATTCGAAACAGCATGAGTTCTTCTAAAGCTTAATATTAAGAGAGCACGTATGAACTTAGATGCTGAGTTTGGGAAAGAGACTGTGACAGTGAGCAGCTCTATATTCCTGCAGTATGTTTGCATTAGTGGATTAGCGGGCTCTATTTCACTGAGCTGTTCTCTGAATCGGTGGCCAGAGAGTGATCCTCACAGGCTGGGGCTCCTATTGTTAACGTAATCCTGTCCGGTCTGTAGCCCTATTGTGTGGCAATTAAGACTGAGAGACTGTGGAGAGCTCAGCGTGAGTGTCTGTGTGTGCGTTTGTGTGAGCCATGAAAACAACAACAGTAAAACAGTGAAGGAAAGTATTTGCCGTTTACATGTTTCTGTCTTCTCTATAAAAATTATATCCATCTATCCGTCTATCCGTCTATCCATCTATCCATCTATCCAAACCATTAAGAGCACAACGACATACCAAAAGTCCAAATAAAAACACCAAATAACGGATGCAGGGCAGAATAAGGCCAATACCCTCTCCTTCTAAACATCCAAAAAAGAGCCATCAAATTCTGGAAACACCTAAAAACAAGCGACCCCAACAAATACCATTACAAACCCCCAAAACACCAAGCGCTGAGCGTAACGAGGAGTCCCTTTTCCAGTTGGTTCTGAGACTGACTGGGCTCTCTCCTGCAGAGATCAGCTTGCCTCAGCACACACACACATTCGGCCCGCACAAATTATCACCACAAAACAAGTACATCACCCATTGGACAAACACCATTACCTGGAATGTTATTTGGCACTAAATTGAGAGTACACTATTGCGAACTAACTGAGCACAGTAAGTGAACTCCAGTCCAGGTCCTCACTTGAGGACAGACTCTGCTCGCACTGGACCCTGGGAGTGACGGTGACCGAGCTGTACTTCCTCACAGAATGCCCAAAATATAAACACATCAGAGACCACTATTACCCCAAAATCTCAATGTTGTTTTGATGCTTTGTCAATACAACATTTATTTTTTTCATGCCAAAAAAGCTTTCTGAATTGAAGAGAGAGAGAGAGAGAGAGAGAGGGGGGGGGGGGAGAGAGAGAGAGAGAGAGAGAGAGAGAGAGAGAGAGAGAGAGAGAGAGAGAGAGAGAGAGAGAGAGAGAGAGAGAGAGAGAGAGAGATTTGTGAGTCTGGGCGCATAGGTGTATATGTGTGGCCTACTTAAGCCCAAACAGTGCTTGAATAATAAAAGGCCAAGTTCTGCAGTTCAGAGTTAATACAGGGTTAAAGATATGCAGCTCACTGTCAACAATCCCATCATCCGCCTGGATGGTTCCCAAAGAAGAGCATGCACTCCTCTCCACTCGCCCGTGCCTGTGTGTGTGGCCCTGTGTGTGCTGTTCTCCCCTGACAACTTTACCATTCTGTCATCTATATACCCAGCCCCCACTTTCCTTCTCTGTTGATTTCTCACTCGCACATTATAAATGTCACATTGACATTTGTTTTTTAATTAAGCTAATTAATTAACCCAATTAATAATGCATATTATTTGAAACAAATTAATTATAACTCCAGCCCATTTGCTATTGTAAGTAGTGGTGCAACGAATCTTCATTGATCCGTGATTCGTTCAGATCAATATTTTCGGTTCGGCAAACACTTATTCAGTGGTTTGATTTATTAAAAAAAAAAAGTTATTCTCATGTTTAGTTCTCACGGAGGAGCTTGCGTCATTTAAATCCCCTTTTTGGGAGCATTTTTATTTTATAATGATGAAGGAAAGAGGTAGATAAAACCATGACGGTGTGTTGACACTGTGGCACAAGAAAGCCATATGACAGTGGAAGCACGTCAAGCATGGCCACGCATTTGAAGCGACATCACTCCGGTGTTTCACTGACTGGAGTGAAAACGAAGGCTGCTCAACAACCGCTTATCACCGCAGCATTTAAGCAGCCCCTTTTTGCACAATTAGACCAGGCTCAAAGCCATCACAAACACTATTGGTGTGTTTATAGGATCAGACATGAGGCCAGATTCAGTTGTGCAAAATGAGGGCTTTAAACACATGCTGAAGTGCTTGAGCCACGTTACGACATCCCGTCGCGCACACACACTTCAGCGAAAAGATTGTGCCAGGTCTTTGAGCAGGACAAGAAAAAAGTTGTGGATGAACCATCCCGAGCATCCTCTGTTGTACTCACGACAGACGGGTGGACGCCCAGGGGAACGCAGAGCTATGTGACGATAACCGCTCACTTCAGCGATGTAGTCTGGATTGACCGACAAGACCCTGAAGAAAAATGTCTGATGATGATGTGAGAGTGGCTGAGGAGGTCCTCCAGGTGTTTAAACCCCTTTAAAACTGTTACATCTCAGCTGAGCACTGAAACTTCTACATCTGTGTCAATGATCCTGCCACTGAAAACAAGGATTCTACAATCCAACAGCACCATCACTTGAGATGTCAAGACTGCCATTAGAGAGGACCTGAAGCCCAGATAAACTTCACCCCCTACTCTACAGGACTACCTTCACAGATCTACTGCCCTGGATCCAAGGTCATCACATGGACCCTGCCCTACGCCAGGAGACATACAGTGACCTCACCACTGAGATTGTGAGCAGTCTGAGCACTGAAGACTGTGATGAGGTAAAGAAGAATAATAATAATATTTTTAATAATAATATTTAAAAATGTTGCTATTGCAACATTTTTCATGTCTTTGAAACATGAAAATAAATAATAAAATAATTTGAATAAAATAGGTTTAATTAATCAACAATTTTTTTTTTTCTGCAGGGTCAAACTGCATAGCCATCTCAAGCAAACTTGGACACATCTTCTCCTCCACAAAAGAAGTCGGTGATGGCAGAGCTTTTTGGAGAGTGCCAGCAAAGACATGGACAACAAGACTCCTGCTGACATCATCCAAGAGGAAGTGACATCCTACCTGGCAGCAAGCGGCATTACAGTGGATGGTGATCCACTGACATGGTGGGAAAGCAATGAGTGTAAATACCCTCATTTTGCCAAGATGGCAAGATGCTATCTCGCTTCGTTTTCTCTTCAGTTCCTTCCGAGAGGGTGTTCTCAACAGCAGGGGACATAATGACTGCAAAGAGGTCCACACTCTCCCCAGACAATTTAGACATCCTTGTCTTTTTGAAAAAGAATTTGAAATGATATGGTATGCTTTGCTTTCTTTCTTTTATTTGTCTTTGATGATGTGGACATAGGCTTTATTTCACTATCCATGTTTCAAGGAAGATGATGTGCTGCCTTATTTTGCACTTTATGCACCCTTTTATTATTATTAATGGCCATTGCCTCATGTTTAAAAGATAGAGATAGGCGTTTTAATGTTGCACTTTGTTGTTTTTCATGAATTATGTTAAAAAGAAGATATTATCCCTTGTGCACTTTTATAAATTTTAATTTAATAATTTAAAAGTGTTAATAAACAAAAAGACAAAACTTATGTTTATTTGTCGTGTCTTTTCTTTTTTTTCTTTTTTTTTCCTGATCCGATCTGTGACTCTGATCCGAGAAACGATCCGAACTGTGACTTTTTTTGATCCGTTGCACCCCTAATTATTAGACTGTAGCTACCACCGTCATCAAAAAATAAATAAATAAATAAAACATTATGAAATGTTCTTATGCTGTATGAATATATTTCAAGTTTAAAATATATTCCATACACAAAGAAGCCTAAGGCAAAGTTTTTATTTTCCCAGATTTAAGCTACATATACATTTTCCAAGTACGTATACTCAGGTCTCCATAAGCATACTTTTAAGCGAATTGTATAATATTGCATTAAAAAATGTGTAAATACAATTTTCAAATAATAATGCAGTTTCTAAATGTTAATAAAACGTTTGAGGTTGGTAAGATTTTCTAATGTTTTTGAAATAAGTCTCTTATGCCCACCAAAGCTGGATTAATTTGATCAACACAGTGAAAGCAGACATATTGTGAATTATGATTTCATTTTAAAATAACTGTTTTCTATTTTAATGTTTTAAAATGTTATTTATTCCTGTGAAGGCAAATCTGAATTTCCAGCATCATTACTTCAGTCTTCAGTGTCACGATCCTTCAGAAATCCTTATAAAATGCTAATTTGATGCTTTGAAGCAATATTTCTTGTTATTATTATTATCAATGTTGAAGAAAAAACATAATTATATGTATAATGTTTTGGTGGGATAGAAAGTTCAAAAGAACACTGCTTTATTCACACACTGTTTGTGATTTTCTTGATTTTTGCATAAATTACAATGGCAACATAGGTTAATTTTGTCCCAAGTACATAGGTCATACACACAAACAAACAAATACACACACAGCTATTCACTCTGCTCTATCTCTCTGCTTGTCCAGCCTGTTGTTCACGAACAGGGCATGAGGTTGTGATCTCTGGGAAGACTGATCGGCCCTTCAGGCTAGTGCTAGAAACCCTGGCAGTCAGAGTCTCTTCCTCTGCTCTCACAGATAAGAGCCATGGATCGGCCAGATCACTGATCCACTTCATACGCTTTAGACACAGATCTGACCCACTCAAGGCTACTGACAACACTTACTGATGAGAAAGAGTGTTTATGAGCAAGACAGATAGGAAAACTTCATTTTACTCCAATAAAAACAACCAAACCATCTCATTTTCACACACTATTAGTGACACAGATTAGTCTGGTGTTGTTTTAAGAAGCATGTGTGCGGATGAGACCGTGTGTTTGTGTGTGTTCATATGGAGGGTATTGTTGATGTATGCCATTTCCTCACGAGTGTGTGTGTGTGTTGATTGAGGAATGTCAGACAGGAAGTACTCCTCCCGGGGAAGGTGATGTCACCGCAGCTTCAGGGTGGCTTCCTGTCTACTTCTGCAGCAACAGATGCACTCTCCCAATTGCAAAAAAAAATCTGTTGTAAGCCCACACATACAACTTATTAACTTTAAAGGGTTAGTTCATCCAAAAATGAAAATGATGTAATTAATGACTCACCCTTATGTCGTTCAAAGCCCGTAAGACCACCGTTCATCTTCGGTACACTGTTTAAGATATTTTAGATTTATGAGAGTTTTCTGGCCCTCCATTGAAAATATATACACAGTATACTGTCCTTGTCCAGAAAGGTAATAAAGACATCATCAAAGTTTGGTCCAAAAATAACAAAAACTATGACTTTATTCATCATTGTATTGTCTTCCGGACTAAATCTAAAATTCTGACTAAATCTAAAATATCTTAAACTGTGTTCCAAAGATGAATGGAGGTCTTACAGACTTGGAACGACATGAGGGTGAGTCATTAATGATTTAAATCTGATGTTTTTCTCAGTCTACTTTAAGCAACCTCAGATTCACCTCTAAAGGGCATGCTGGTAAAACATCCCCTCTCTACCTCTCTCCACTGGATGCTCTCATGCAGAGACATCAGGGTAATCCTGTTATTTCTGTCAACACACACACACACACACACACACATATTTCGAACAAGTGATCAAATATATTTATACAAGCAAGTATATAAGTGCATAAGTCATTTAATATATATATATATATATATATATATATAAAGCTCTATAAAGATGTGTATACTCAGATATTTTGTCCAGTGTATCTTTTTTCTAGAAAACTCTAGAAAAGATTTTTTTTTTTTTTTGCAGTGAACACATTTTCTATTGGCTTCTCTCATCCATATGGTCAGGCCAATCAAGATTTCATAGATCTATATTTAGCATTGTGTACCGCTCAGTGGGTGTGCGTATTTGCGTGCGTACTGCACAGAGGGAACCCCCGTGTCTGAAGTCCATTGTTGTGGTTTGTTGTGTTTGGGATGCACTTCCTGTGGTGAGAGGTCAGCAGCGCGCAGCCTCGGCTGGCTGCTGAATAATTCATGCCATTGACTTTGTGTCAGCTTTCACAGGCGTGCCCAGGGATGTTTTATTCATTTATCTCATTTAGGGGCCCTTCCTGCACCTGTTCCACCATTAAGCACCCCGCTCATTTGCATTAGATGCTAATTTAGTTTATCGGCAGGCCTGGGATCCCCTATTTTTATTATTTTTTTCTTAGAAACAAATATTGTACTTAACACAATACATCGATTTTTACATGAACAATGAGTATATGCATTGTCAGTCTTTTAAAGTCAGCATGAAAGACAGAAAGAAAGAGATTTTGTAACTGTTAAGCATGCATTGTTTACTGATAGTTTATTGTAAAAAAAAATAAATAAAATACAAGTCCTATTACTGAAACTTATCTAAAGAGTGTGAACATACGTGTGTGTGTGTGTGTGTGTGTGTGTGTGTGTGTGTGTGTTTAGAAGGTGTCAGAGGGAACAGACTTGCCCTGGAGCAAGTTAAGCACAGATGTGCCTCTTTTTACCCCTTCTCTTAGCTCTCGCCCTATTCCCTCACTCCGCATGAAGATCACCTTTCTTTTAAACACACACACTCTGTCATTTTCCCTGTCATCCATCTCGCTCTCTCTTTTTCTCTTTGTTCTATTTTTATCGCTTCAAATCATGTCATCATAGGACAATACTTTGCTATTCATTCTCATTCAATTCAGGTAAAGAGAACAGAATTTATTCTGTTAAATCAACTTGAATTGGCGTTCACAATGCATTTTACTTCCGCAAAATGATGCCAATAGGACTAGATTTGATTTTATATATCGGGAATTCATTGGATTGTAAAAAATGGTCATTACGTACATGCCAGAATTACACGAACATAAGATTGGCATAGTAATGCTTTAGTAGCCATTTGGCTACTTAAAATAAAATATGGCTTTCACATTATTTTAAAGTCGGAAGTATTGACAGATCTTTTGTACTGTGTTGTGACTTACATCTGAATAACATCTGAAAAATGAAGAACGAGCACCTTTTTTTAATCATTGGTTGTTGATTGAACATTAAATGTGTGTATTGGTTTGACGTTCATTTTATGCTGAATTTAATAACCTGCATAGCCTTAATAATGTCAACTTAAAAAGAAAGTAATTTCAGAGGACGAACAAGTGATATTTTGATTAAAGATTACAGAAGTTTGTAATAACGCACAGATGAATCAGTCACAATAAGACTAGATATGTACTGTAGCTACATTAGGAACTTCATTATGAATTTTTAAGACCTCACCATGTGTTCAAGGAAACACACCTCCCACGTTGCTACCGTGAGGGTGAGATGTTTAGACCTCACGCAGCAAATGCATTCAATGGATGACTCTGTATGTCTTTCCAGATCAGTGTTAGTTTGTGTACGTGTACATTAGTTAATTAGTATCTCACAGAATAGAGAGCCTTTTCAGTGGCTGACACCACTCAAATATGTTTTTACCACTGAACGTGCTTTTCGCTGTTGGACTCGAGCATGTTGGCTGTATGTGTGCCACACATTGTGCCCATCTGGAAATGAATCTTGTTTGTACTGTCTGAGACTGACTACATTATGCCTTATGTCTACTCCTCTAATTGCTAAACTCATCAGCTCTGCCTAATAAAACATATCTGTCTGAACGCCATGCCATGGCTTGACAGTTTAATCTACATTGGGTACCATGAGGAACAGTTCACCTTAGAAAGAGAGTTCTGTCATCATTTACTCACCGTCATGATAGCTGATATGACTTTCTTGTTTCCGTGGAAGATGTTTGGCATCCTGTGGTCTGGGAAGTGATGACTTCAAACATCATAAATGTATCATGACGATCCACATGACTCATGCAGTACATTCCAAGCATACTAAATCCTAAAATTGATTAACAACTGAACAAGCGACCGGTCACTGCTGATCGGTCATAAAACTAAAGCTGTTGTTGTATAAAAGCTAGTTTGACTCCTCTTAAGTCGCCATTTTAAAATATATGTACGTAAATGTGTTGGATTAAGTAAGATTTCAGTCTGGGCTTCTTAAAAATTGCAAAATAGTACACTGTTTTCACACACTATTATAAAAGAGTACTGTTATGTTTTGTTTTGTTTTTAGAGACTGTAGATGTTATAAACTGCGTTATATGGAAAGAGCAACAAGTACATTCTGCTAACATCTATTTTTATATCCTTTTTATATGGAAGAAAGACACAGGTCAAACATTTTATGACAGTAAATGATGACAGAACTGTAATGTTTGGGTGAACTATCCCTTTACACATCTGTTGCTTACATTTGTTCAGCATTTGGAAATATAGGTCTTAAAATCATTAACAAAGACGGAAGGTTTAGGCAATAAATACAGGAGGTGCAGTAGCTGTATAGGTCAGTTAGGTGTCTGAGAGGTCTATCACTTACACTAATCATTATCTTTCTCCGTCAATATGCTGTACATCAGGGTTTCGATCACCAGCCTGTACAAACATGAATGCAAAGATGACAAATGCAGCTATTGGATTGTCGTATCTCAAAGTACACCATCAGTACTCGACTATTAGGGCAGAGGATTGTGGGAACTGTAGTGCACAGTGAATGTGTTTTGGAGGCCCACAGAGTTGCTGAATAGCGGATGATTATGCAGCCCTAAGGTGTTGATGGCTTCACTGGGCTGGCCTGGAGCTCCCTCACTGTTGTGTTCCTGATGTTTCTTTCTTTCTCTCTCTCTCTCTCTTTCACCGTCTTATTTTTTTCTTCCTGGGGCCGGGCAAAACTGCCTCAGGGGACTGTGGGTAACTGTGATTGACAGCCAGATGCAGGCAGAGGTCGAAGCTGCTTTAAAACGTCAATGGGCTTTCATCTTGTAGCGGACACCGGCTCTCTTTATACACACACTCTCGCTCTTTCACTCTCTTCATGTGCTGAAACACACGTATACAATCAACACAAAATATGGTCCTAATGCTGTCATAATACAGTTTGCACAGATTTAGCCACTTTCAGCTATGAGTTCACATGATAAATTCATGACTTGAGAGATTTCTTCTGCCTTGCTGAAAGTAAAACAATCTAGAGCAACATAAACTTCCATGGTACAAAATTTGTTGGTCAACCCGCATGGTGCTTTTCATGAAGCTGGTTCACTGGAGAAATGCTGGTTAAGGTCAACAATACATTTAAAATGGACGATTTTAATTTGTAAAACTGAACATTGAAGTGTTTATTATAAATAATGTATCTGTGCACATTGTGTGCCGTTGTAATCCCGAATCAAAATAACTTCCCTTCACTTGTAGCGGCTCCTCTCCTCTCCTCTGTTGTGCTTTTTGGCTTGAGGTTGGGACAACCTGTCACCCACATGAGATTGCAGCAATAGCAAACCACAACGATCCAGTCTATTCCCGATAGACAAAATCAAGTCCCATCCTACATTTTTTTCTTGTTTTTAGAAGCCGAAGCCATTTCCCATGGACATATGTCACAAAAGTAAAGAAAAGACTATCACAACTTCTCTTTCATGCCAACTTGAGAAGCCTAACATGCTGGAAAAAGTAAAATTCCAACACTTATATAGTTTGAGATTTTTCAAAATAATCAAATCATGCTCTTATATGTGTGACTGAAGTATATCACATTTTTGGCGTCACAATTGGGGGTTGGGAAAGAAAGTGTACACACACACACACACACATACACACACAGATCTGTCTAGCAGGAGCTGGTGGAGGCATCTCTCATTTCTCATCTGTTTCATCCTCCATGCGTAATCAGATTTCAGTGTTTGCTGAGGAAAGAGGACCACTCACTCTCAGAAAGAGACGCCTCAGCCTCCCTGTCTCTGTGTCTGTCTGTGCCACCCCGGTCTGGGGGTGTTAGCATCGTCTGAATTACAAACATGTCTTACCTGCTGACTTACACGTTTTGGTGAGTGTAGTGCATGCTCTCGGTACGTGAGTGATGTAGTGACGGAGAGGTAATGCAAATCTTTATTATTAATGTGCATGTAGAAATAAAAATGCTAATCTTGTCCATATTAATAGCTTGAACGTTCCCAGGCTGCCTCGAAGGGATGTCAGGGTCCACTTTTACACACAAGTGCACATGCTATGATTCACTGTTCACGTACACTTACAAACAGACAATGAGAGAGGGAGAGAGAGAGAGAGAGCTGTGGCCCCTGGCTGGGTAAATGGATGGCTCAGGTTACAGCTCTATGAGTGCTGGATGAAGAGAGAGAAAATGAGAGAGTGAGAAGGCTGTGGAGGATATTCTGGATCACAAAAGGGTCAGAGGATGAAAAATAGATGGACGTGTTAGTTCAGCTCTGGGTGAATTCAGAACTGGTTCCTCACCTTCCCTCAGAGCTCACCTGACCTCCTGTCCACAAATCTTTTTAGGGATACACCGCGGAAGACTTTAGTGGAGTGTGCCCTTTTTTATGTGTACTGTTCAAAAGCACACATCTAAGGTCTGTTCCAAAAATCTAGTGAGCTGCTTCTCTGGGTATCATTTTCATGATTTCTGAAGGATCATGTGACACTAAAGACTGGAGTAATGACTGCTGACAATTGACCTTATGCACAGATGCACTACTTCCTGAACTTAAGCCAGCTCCTTGTTTCCTGTCTGCCATTATTGGCCGAACTTGATTAATTCAGGTGTGTCTGATTATTGTTGCCGTGACTACAGGAAACAATGAGCTGGCTTAAGTTCAGGAAGTAATGCATCTGTGCATAAGGTCAATTCAGCTTTGCATCACAGGAATTAATCGCGATTATAGATTGTAATAATATTTCAGAAAATTACTGTTTTTATTGTGTTTTTGATCAAATAAATACACCCTTGGTGAGAATATGCAACAACTTTCAGAATTTTTTTACTAACCCTGGACTTGGTGGTAAAGATATTGAGAGTAAAATATAAAACAGGTAATTTTGGGAAGTTAAATATAAGAAATAGAGTCACAATTGTGAGAATAAGTAAATATTCCTTATTCAAAAATATTTCATGACATGTGTATTTTTATGCAATCAGTCGCAAAGTTAGGAACCCACTGTTCTAAAACAGCAGTAGTCACCTAAATCTGACTCCCTGCCTGCTTGTGTTTCAATCTGCTTTTGTTCAGATGTTTGTGAACTTTACTTTACTTTTTACACTTTATTGTCAGACGAGTCTGACATTTTTCTTGCATAACAGTGTGTCTATGTTTACATACATTCTACACCGACATACACTTAAACATCACATATACATTCAATCAATACAGCATCAATACAGTACTCTTGATTTCTGATTGAATGTTTTTGTTCAACGTGAAGTGGTTGTGAGAGCCACACTGACCCAAATGAATTATGTCCCAGTTCTCCAGAGGCAGTGCGTCAACTACTGTATTTAGGCCATTCTGTGCAAGAGATTTTAGACGAAAGAGAAAGGGTGAGTGGGAAAGAGAAACATATGAGAGAAAATATGCTGTACTAGTTAGGATGCTTCCACCTCGTATGAAAACACATTATGGCCAGATTTACACTCAGTTCCTTTAGATGCAAGCTATTTTTACACAGACTATGCTCTACGACACAGCTGTCAGTCACAGATGTTTAAGAATTATAGGTAGTGTTGTTTAGTTTAGGATGGTCGTGTCTGTGCATTCGATACTTCCCAGTGTGCACTCTGCACAGGAAGTGGACTACAGCCTCCCACTGTGGTCTGCATTGTTTTTTTTAGCACTCCCCTCTACCCTGAGCCCTGACAGCACGGCACCAGCACCCAAAAACAACAAACATGTCCGGTAGACTTCAATCTGCACTTATAACATGCTACTGTCTGGAAAGACCATTTGCATTCATTAATTGTTTGCTCAATTACAGGATTCAGCATTCAGGACTTTAATCAGGGCATTTAAATTATTTGGGTCAGAACGATTTTTTATTGTTGTTGAAAGAAGTTTCTTATATTCACCGAGGTTCAGAGGCTGCTTTTTTATGATTTGATCCAAAATACAGTACAACTTAACGAAATATGAAATACAATAATACATATTCTTTCATTTAAATTTTTTTAAAAAAAAAATACACTCAAAAATGAAAATTCTGTAATCATCTACTTTCCCTCATGTCACTCGAACCCTGATTTTTCGCATTAGCTTTCTGTAAAACTGTTACAATTTTAATATAGATTTTTTTTAAACAAATATTAATACATGGAAATGCTTTGTGTATGTTTTTGGATTTTATTGGCAATTTCCGAGTGATTTTTTTAAACATTTTTTTTCTTTTCCTGGAGTTAATCGCTTTAAAGATAAGGTATAAATGCTTGGCTTTAGAAGCCACGGAGGGCTAATTTGGCAAAATGACTGTTTGTTGTTTAACTGTAGTGAAAAGACAAACAGCTGGTCGTATACCAACAATTACCTCATTCTTCTGTTCTGACAGGTTGAGTTTTATCTCCTGAGCAGATTACATATTGAAAGTTTGCAGTAAGTGACTGAGAGCAAGACGATGTCACTGAAAACAGATAAAAACAGCTAAATGTATAGAGTTTAGAGGAAGGCAGTGATCCAAACGCCAGCACCAGCGCTTACATAACTTCCCGTCTCTCATGGCCTGATTTCGTTTTGTTTTTAAACTGACAACCATTTTCTGTACCTCCTGCTTCTGTCTTTGTCTTTTCCTCTCTCTATTTGTCTGTCCATGAGGCGAAATAGAATGATGCAATTTTCTAATTCAGTCAAATAAAGCTCTCCTTTTGTCAGCTGTCAGAAGCCAGGCTTACAGAGGTCAGAGGTCGCAATGCTGCTCTTAGGAGAGCGCTCATCGATTAGCCGTCAAGCCGCTGCCGCCTCGTCTATTCCGAGTGGGAGCGATGGAGGGATGCTGAGCTCAATTTCCATAATTGCTCAGCGCCTTAAGTGCTGGTACCTTTAGAACAGAGGAGGTTGGAGGGAAAAAGCAGATGCAGAAATTATAAGGAAAATAGAGTTGTTGAATATCAGTGTATGTACGAACTGGGCAATATTGATTTGTTATTGAATAGGAATAATTCTTCCAGGCATTAAAGCTTTACCTCTGTAGCATGGCCAGTCTCTTTCAATAGACTTTCATCATGAGAAATGAAACTTAATATCTGCAATCTAGTTTACAGTAGCTTAGTTTATCTTATTCTTTTCTGTTAATATGGTGCAATGTCATCTCAGATAGTGATAATATTACCAAATCAACAATTCATCAACAAAAGTAAAATTGAAGAATCTCATTGAGAAATCATATTGATTGAGCTATTTAAATACTCAATGACTCAATATTCACTTCCAGGCCTGGAAAAGCCATGGAAATTAATTAAAGTCATGGGAATATTTAGTAAATTATTGTTTTTTTTTTCCTTCTAGTTAAGCTGTAGAGTTTGGGAATTCTGTATTAAAAAGCAAAAAATTACCAATGGTTTGTCGATCAATGGCAGGTGGAGGTCTTCTGGGAAACCTGTTTGAAAACAAACATTGTTGGTAAATATATTTCATTCATATTATTATATTAATGTTATAATAACAATATTATTAGAAATATATGTAAATTATATTAAATTTAAATATTTTGCATATATATATATATATATATATATATATATATATATGCAATACCAGACAGACAAAGTATTCCTGGGAAACCTGCTTGTAAAAAGTTGTTATTTTTGCAATTTAGCTTTAAAATAGTATTATATCATTTGCAATACATCTCCCTGATTGGTCTTTTGATTGACCAATACCATCTTCAGCATTATAATTACAAAGAGATGGAACAAACAGAGCAGAGCCTGGGAGAAATCTCATTTGAGTTCAGCCAGGAAGGTCACAGGTCAGAAGCATGTTCTGAAAAGGTGTATGCTGAGAGAGAGAGAGAGAGAGAGAGAGAGGGGGGGGAGGGGGGGGGGGATTTGTGAGTCTGGGCGCATAGGTGTATAGAGAGAGAGAGTACATACAGGACAGAAGGGACAAAGGGTGGTCCTGTCTCAACATGGCTGCTTCCTTCCACATGAAGACCCCTAAACCACAGCATTTCCTCTGCCAGATTGGCTTCTATCATTAGAATGTGGAATTACACTAAATTGACTGATGACGGTTGGCTCACGGAGCCCGTCTTAAACCGTAAAGGGCCCCAGATAGCTGTGGACATGGCTTTTATCGACCCCGCACTTGTGCGTATTAATAAGGTCTGCTGCTCACATTCACTCCTCTCAGATCTCCTTATCTGTGTTTCCTCCCACATGACAGATGAGTGTGTCTGGGGCGCAGCATGGTCAGACAATGGCTGTGTGTGTATGTGTGTAATGAGTAGTCCAGGCCAGCAGCGCTGTGATTGCTGCTGATTTAGGGCTGTGCTCCGTGCTGTTAATGGTCTCACACTGTGATAGAGAGGTGGCTCTGGGTCCAGGGCCATATTTAACGGCCCCTGACTGTTATTACTGGATGTCACTGATCACCCACATTCCACGTCTTATCGTTTAAGGTTGGTGGCTGAAATGTTTGAGCATAAAAACAATTAGACTTGAGATTTACGTCTGCATAGTCATTTTTACAATAATGAGAGCAACGAGGACTGAAACGTGGAGGATAAACATTCACTGATGTAGAGAGAGAGAGCCTCAGCGTGTGCTGTTTTATTGAAGCTCGCGTTCTCTGACCTCTACATTACAACATCATCAAATTACAAATTCCATTACAATGAAATGTTTACAGCGCTGCTGTTCGGCCCGATCCACACATCTTCCTGTGACCCGTCTCCGTGTCTGTGCGTATGGGAGGAGATGACTATTTGCCAAGCGCAGGGCTGTGCATGTGCATGAATATCGAGATTACACTCGAAATAGCAGATGAGAGTCTTTGGAGCAACCTGAATGAATATCTGAAGGTTTACATAGAGAGAAAGAGACGCCTGTATTGCTGTCACTGCATGCCATATGCAGCTTCACAGCCATTAAGGTGAATGTGCACACATTTGGGACAAACCTGCAGCTTTGAACCACCTTCATTCAATCTGCCTGTGGGTTATAAAGATACCAAATAACTAATCAGCACTCACATAGCAAGATCAACCTTTTTATTGTTGTGTTTAAGGTCTTAAAGGGATCTTTCACACACAAAAAAAGAAAATTTGTTTTATATGCTCACCCTCATGTTGTTCCTAATCAGTTTACCATTATTTGGACAGTGGAAAAACAACAGAAGAATAAAAAACACACACACAAAAAAAAACGTATAATGCTTATAAAAAATGCTTATAAAACTTTTAGAAAGTCTGGGGCTGTCTCAAGGATAATAATAATAAAAAAAAACATTCTAGAATTAGTCTTTATTACTTACTCCAAATTATTTTATTCATCAAGGATGTATTGAATTGATAAATGACAGTAAATACTTTTATAAAATAAATGTGCATCAATCAGTGCATCAAAGAATCATGAAAAAAATGTATAACCAACATATTAAGCTGCACTTTTCAACATTGATAGGAATACGACATTATTCTTGAGCAGTAAATCATCATATCAGAATGATTTCTGATGGATCATGTCACACTAAAGACTGAAGTAATTGTAATTTTATCACAGGAATAAAGTAAATTTTTTAAACTGTAATAATATTTCACTAAATTACTGTTTTTTTCTGTATTTAAAAAAAATACTGTCTTTGAGCATGCGATACTTAAAATATTGTACCTACTCAAACTTTTGAATGTGTGTGTGTCTACACTCACCTAAAGGATTATTAGGAACACCATACTAACTGCGTTTGACCCCATTTCGCCTTCAGAACTGCCTTAATTCTATGTGGCATTGATTCAACAAGGTGCTGAAAGCATTCTTTAGAAATGTCGGCCCATATTGATAGGATAGCATCTTGGAGTTGATGGAAATTTGTGGGATGCCCATCCAGGGCACGAAGCTCCTGTTCCACCACATCCCAAAGCTCTTTTGGGTTGAGATCTGGTGACTGTGGGGCCATTTCAGTGCAGTGAACTCATTGTCATGTTAAAGAAACCAATTTGAAATGATTCAAGCTTTGTGACATGGTGAGGATGGGTACATGGTGGCCATAAAGGGATGGACATGGTCAGAAACAATGCTCATGTAGGCCGTGGCTTTTAAACGATGCCTGATTAGCACTAAGGGGCCTAAAGTGTGCCAAGAAAATATCCCCCACACCATTACACCACCAGCAGCAGCCTGCACCGTGATAACAATGCATGACGGATCCATGTTCTCATTCTGTTTACGCCTAATACTGACTCATCTCAACAGAAATCGTGACTCATCAGACCAGGCAACATTTTTCCAGTCTTCAACTGTCCAATTTTGGTGAGCTCTTGCAAATTGTAGCCTCTTTTCATTTTTGTAGGGAAGATGAGTGGTACCCTATGGCGGTGAGGTCTTCTGTTGTTGTAGCTCATCCGCCTCTTGGTTGTGCGTGTTGTGGCTTCACAAATGCTTTGCTGCATGTATGCGAGGCCTGTTGGTCGGGCCTCCTCCCACAGGATATATATGAAGAGTTCAGATGCAAAAGCCTCTAAATGCCATTTGAAATTTTCTTCTTTAATGATGATTTTTATCAAGCTTGTATATTTAAGTTCAGTAATTTCACTTAAATGACAATTAATAGGTAATCTTCATTGCCATTTAAGTGAAATTACTGAACTTAAATATACAAGCTTGATAAAAATGGTCATTTTAGAAGAAAATTTCAAATGGCACTTAGAGGCTTTTGCATCTGAACTCTTCATATATATATATATATATATATATATATATAATTGAAATGCTCATATTTGTAGCTGCATAATAAACAGGAATGGGAGAAAGTTTATCCGAAACGATTGCATACAACACAAGTGCAATATGAAGTGCATCATACAGAGTTTGTTCTTTGTAGTATCCAGGTCAAAGTCATGAACTGTATTAAGAAAAACCATTAAAAATGCATGAAGAAGGATAGCTGTTTGATTATGGGCCTGCTTGGGTTGAATTTACTGTGTGAGATTGGTTTTGCCTGTTTTGATGTTGAATTGTAAATGAGTGCTTGTAAATTAGCTGCCTTATTTTTCTATTTAATGCATCATGGTATAAGTGTTCATGAATAGTGGGATGTTAATTAGTAAAAATGCTCTAAAAGGACCCAGGATTTATGTGGCCATCACATGGCCGCTTCCTGAGAGATGCAGAAAAAGCAAAGGAAATGCGGGTGCACGGAGAGCGCTGGCTGGGTAAATAAATTCATAAAAGGTCCATGTGATATATGGTGCTGATATCCTCACGGACAAATGCATGGAATTTTTGTGACCTGAATTTACAGGAAGAATACCATAAATTTGATGGTGTTTGGTGCTCTTCCTTTCTCTCGTTCTCTTTCTCCTGGTTTGCATGATAAGTGGTTTAGCACAGATTCAGGAACGAGTTAGATAATAGATTATTGTAGGAGGAGGTAAGGAGTACTTGACTCAATCCAGTATTCCTTGATCCAACAGTGAATCTGGGAAGATTCATTCAATTTGTTTTTCAAATGAGGTGTGAAATTGGGCTCTGCCACTCCGTTGCCTATTTGTTTTGTTCCTACACCTCTGATTTGTTTGGACACCCTCAACGAGGAGTCGTCTGTTAAGTGCCACGCTCAAGCTGTGTAGGCAGATTAGCCTCGCTCTAAACACTTCGTAATTAAGCACAGAGGCAAACGGGGCCGCACAAGTGCATTTCATCTATCTTGTACACTCCTCTAGGTCCCTTTAATTTCCTCACCTTCCTTTCTTTTTCACTTCTTGCTTCACTCATTTGCACTGAGCTATAGCAGACTCATGCAGCTCATGCAAGAGTACATATTTGAGTATGAGTTCTCCCTCAACCCAACCAAATAACAACTGTGATTTCTAACAAAGTCAGTGTGGAAAAAGATAAGCAAAATAAGAAGTCCATACTCCCAAACCCCCACATACCTTCCACTTCAAAAACACAACCTTGTTTCATTGGAAAAATGTGCCTTTACACACCTACTATTCACTGCAGCTGTAAAGAACATTAGTTGCTTTAAAACACCAGTGACTTTCACACAACTTTTGATTGCAGGCCAGGGTCAGATTATCTATTAATATAGACTTATTTTCACACAGTTCCTTGCACAATACTATGTTTTGACCTCAAAACATTTTTTTTTCATAATACATGATTTGTAAACTAATAGATATTGCTATTTGCATCACATAATGCGCTCGCTCCATTTCTATGGATTTTCTAATGTAGTAAACCTATGCTCAGTATCTCAGCTGGTTCAGCGTTGCTCTTGCAATGGAGAGCGCTCAGTTTTTGTGAATACTATTGGTTAAGATTTGAGTAGTTACAATGTTGCAAAAATGCACTTTTAGTGCCACTCACTTGACATGTCACGTTGAAAGTGTGCGAAACGTGCATAAAGCAACATAATATTTTCCAGAAATGCCACCACAGGTTTTTTGTTGTTTTTTTTGAGTTGCAAAAACAACACCAGGCTCATCAACTCTGTCTTCACCTCTTCAGGAAGCTGGGAGGGAGACCCCAAAACACAGGCTGACAGAGATGCTCTGTTGACAGAAAGATGCTTGAGATGCAGAAAATAACAGTGTGTGTGTGTGTGTGTGTGTGAATGCAGGAAGGAGAGCTTTGCTACACCGTGACCTTTAAACTAGGTCTCACATCTGGCTTAAACCCCCTCTTGCACTCCCTGCTTCTGAAATCATCCCCCCTACAAGGGACAGGAAGCTGCTTTTCCCTCATCCTTCCAAAAACAGACCAGACAGACCACCACACAGCAGCCAACCCCCTTCCCCTGTCACAAAAACAGACACTCAACCCAACAAGGCACACAAGAAATTGGGCACAAAATTCAAAACGGAAGGGTATCCCTTGGTAGTTTAGAAATAATAATGTTTAATAATATAAGTTTAAAGACTCTGTGTATATTGGTGTGAGGGGGGTTAGTGAGAGTATGGCAAGTGGACGTTCCCCCATGTTGCTTCAGGCAGCAGCTTCAGCTCTGGGTGATGTATAGCCAGGCAGGCTGTTTCCACGGGAACCAATCCATCACACCACCGTCAGCCGTCAACAGGCCTGCCCCGTGCAGCACGGCCCGACCTCCAGTCACCACAGGCACTGAGCCAGGAGAGAGAGAGAGAGAGAAATAAGAGCAGACCTCACTACTTTACAATGGCTGTTATCGGTGCTTCACTGATTGTGATCTTTTACACGCGCCCGGGCGACAAATGGCCTGATTGACACATCTGCTGTCCTCTGGTATCAACGCATGCTGAGCTACAGCTCACCTGTAACAGGCAGGTTAGCGTGTCTTAGGGTTGTGGACTATGGCCGGCACCATTCACTTAAAATGACACATGGCCCACCCACAAACAGTGATGTCATGCATGAATAAATCTGTAATTTTGGGGCCGTATCCTCTGTAGTTTCTGTTTCTTGACTTTCTATGTGCTGGTAGAATGTTTTCTTTTCTTTTTGGTATTCTAAAAAAATCTGACTGTATACAAACATTTTTTTTTATGAGAACTGAACTGAGCTGGATGATGACATCACTGTTTTCTCCAGAGCTAATGTATCGTAATTAAGGGTACGTTTACTCAACAACGATGTACTAAAAATGTAAAAGTTTTTCCTCTACACAGATGATAACATTATCAAAATGATTCCCATTCACACGGATCCACGCAAATAACTTAAAACGCTGTATTATGAATGTCAGATACGTTAGCAATGTCACTACGCGCCTGTGCACATACACATTCAAATGGAAATGCCTATATACTAAACACGTAATACCGTTTTCAAAGATTTACATTTTTCATGTTTACATGAAAATGATAACGGTATTGTTTTCAAAACTCGTTTTCAAAAACCTGCTCTTTGAAACCTGTTTCAAAGTTTGCCAACATAAGTGAATCAATACTGAACTTACTTAAAATGGACAATGACTTTCTTCTAGAGCTGCTGTACAGCCAAAACAATCTGTTAATTATTATTATTATTATTATTATTATTATTTAATTTTTTTAATTAATTTCTTGTTATTACTGTAAAGCTTCTTTGAAACAATCTGTATTGGTACAAGCACAT
>NW_024121122.1:2146402-2178902 GCF_016745375.1 Pimephales promelas | reverse complement strand
ACTTTAAAGTGTATTTAGTTTGTATCTCCAAATACACAAACACAGTCACTTCTAGAACTGTCGGTACTTTTATTTCCAATTCTATCTCATCTCTAGTTTTCTACCTGCCTCCTCACACAGCACAAACCATGAGTCAATAAGTGTTTGCTAGAGCAGTGTTTAAAAGTGTGCCAGGATGTTGTTAATGATGAAGAGAATGACGACTGTTTGAGGTGTCTGTCAGGAGCATCTCCAGCGACTCGTCAGGCTGAGAGGTGTGAATGCTGGATGACTGTGCTGTGACAGCGAGTGTCAGAGGCGGTGATGGCAGTTCCCATTGCTGCTTCCTGTACCCTGGCGAAAAACACAGAGAGAGCTCCATTCCATACTGTATAGCAATGATGATGGATAGGAGAGACGATATCAGTCGCATGAGAAAGAGGAACAGAAACGGGACATTTGTCAACTGAGTTTATCTGCACTTGATTATCAGCCGTACAGTATAATATCATTGAGATAAACTTCTTGTCTTCATAGCACTATTTAATTATATACTCATTTCACATACTTCTTCTGGCAGCCTATATAGTAGAGCCGTAGCCATATATTCAAACATATGTCTCGTCTAAATACATTTGCAGAATTCCCCAGATGTTCCTCCAAAATTTATGAAGACAAAATGGAAAAAGTACTCATTTCATGTCAATCTACTGGGATTCTTTATTGTGAGCATCAAACCTGCAAACTTCTGGTTATCGTCCTTTAGCTTTAACCACCAGCCTTACCGGACCACTGCCAAAAGAAAAAGGAATAAAGGAAACTCATAATAAACACAAGCTCAAATTTATTACAGATGCACAATAAACTAACTGTCATCCTGACATGACATCTGTTTGTGCATGAACAGTAAACATGAATGCCTGCACTGGCACAAAGCGCCGCCAACAGCAGAAGTACAGCTTTGTTTTCTTACAGTGCATCTTCCTGCTCCTTAAATCTCTATTTTTTTAATATACTTGACTTTCACAAAGTTATTATCAGAGTTTGACAATCAATACCCACTCATCTGAGATACAAATATAGCAGAACAACATATGGCTGTGAGCTGAACGAGCTCAAGTAAGTAATTAATTAAAAGAGAAGCCGTCAATATACAGGAAATTACGGTCAACAGCAGTCCAGGATCAAAGCCGCCCATGACTGCATACCCTCCTCAAAATACACTCCGTTTTTATTAACAAAAAACTTGTAAACATGTCTTCTCTATCATTTTAAATACACAAGTCTTTTGATGATACTTAATATAAGAACATGCAGGCATTAATCTAAGCACGTTCTGTTCTCCGTCTTCAAACACAGGCCGCCACGCAGCCGTTTGTGTGTTTTATTATTTCTTTACTTGTCAGGATTCGAATGCTTTAAGTGCAGATGCTAAAGTATAAACCCTCCTCATTAATTTGAATACTCTTTGTTTATGTCTGTCAAATTGTTTCTTGCCCTCATAATACTATAATGTAAATAGCATAAAGCTAATTCAACGAGGCAGCATATTTTTTATTATTTAAACAACCTTCACAAATCAAAAAGGAAAATACAGGACTATTTACAAGCTTATTTACAATGTAATGTGATGTGACATCCTGTAATGGGACAAACTTTGCTTTCTTTTTTCAGTGTAAGAGTTAAATAAAATGTATAAAAAAAAATCTTTTTTTATGCCTGGCATAAAATACATCAAAGTAAGAATGTGTTAAATGAATGCATAACAGTGACAGTAAAGAAGACTCAGATTCAATATAATGGTAAAAAAAAAAAAATGTAGCACTTTAGGCAGCACAATGCGACTTTAGGCAACGATGTTTATAGAGCACATAATCAGTATACTGAGACTAGTGTAATGGCTGCTGCAAATGCAGCTTTTCCATCACCTGAATTAAAATACATTTTAAAAGAAATGAATATAGAAATAAATAGTCATAATACATAGTAATATATTTGACAATATTCATATTTTAGTCTATTTTTGGATCAAATTACAATAATGCAGCCTTTGTGTGCATTAGATAATTAATACACATCTTATTGTTCATTTTTAATTTCTTCTCAGGCAAATATGTTATTTTAAAGATATTAAATAATTTTAGTTGAAAAACAAGACTGATAATAAATAAGGTGGGTGGGGGAATAACACATCTTGTATCTTTTGTAGCTTATATAGTTTAGTATAGTTTATAGTTTGTGTTTCAGAACCTGTGTGTGTGTTTGCTTCTGCGGGGATGATGGGTCGAGCTGCTCTCTGGTGCTGCTGTTTCCTGGACAGAAACATTCCACATTTGTTTTCCATTAGCACTGGCCTGTAAAGCACAAACTCACACCAGTTCCCACAATTTCCTCACAACGACTGAAACGATCTCTGCAAGGCAAAAACAGAAAACAGCAGAGACAACTTATGATGGCTTCTCGACACCCCTCGTATCTCTGTTCTGGAGATCCTTTACCGTGACAACATGTTTACCTAGATATATGCTTACTAGTTCAGATGTCCTCTGGGACTTAGAGACAAATATGTGAAGAAGATAAAAAGAACAACAGATCTCTCTTCATCCAGAACTACTCTTGCTTTTTTTTTTTTTTTTGTAAATGTGGCTGTCATGATTAAGAACAGTTAAAAAATACAGTACAATACAATTATGGTGGAGTTGACAAAGATGGGTTGGTAATTACTATGTGTGTGTGTGTGGTATTTTGAGACTTAAAAGAGATTGTGTGTGACTGAAAGGTGCCATGAAGGGGTGTGGGAGGTGAGGAGTTGTCATTCAGCCCCTGAGGAATCGAGAAAAAAGATTGTGGGAAGGAAAGAGAGAGAAAGATGGAGAGAGGGTTTCAAGGAAAGTTAGGTGATGTGTTATAGCTCCGGTGTGTAATGAGAGCTCAGAACCCAGTGCGTGCTCCTCCTACGAATATTCACTGAGCCTTTCATCAAAGCGCCATCCATTCGCCATCTTTCACAACCTCCTCCACAGTGCGCAAACACAATCCGTACAGAGAGGTGCAAAAGTTGGAAATCACAGGTGAAAATGCTTCTCAAATTAACAATTGGTTCTTTTTAGGGAATCAAAAACACTACCGTTTGGTGTTGGTGACGTTTACGTTTTTGAAAAGTATTTTTATTTTAAATAAAAAATACAGTAAAAACTGCAATATTGTTAAATGTCATGATATAATTTAACTGTTTCCTATTTGGATATATTTTAAAATGTAATTTATTCCTATGATGACAAAGCTAAATTTTCAGAATTTTTTTACTTCAGTCTTCAGTGTCACATGATACTTCAGAAATAAGTCTAAAATGCAGATTTAAGAAACATTTCTAATTGTTAAACGTTTAATGTTTAATGCATCCTTTCTGATTTGTATTTTATTTTTAATCCTTATAATACTAAAAGACACATTAATGAAACCGTAAAACAACCAAAATCATTAAGAGTAATCTGAGACGAAGCAGTTACACTGTCAGAAAAAAGGTACGAAAGCTGTTACTGGGGCGGTACCTTTTCAAAAAGGTACACTTTTGTAACTAAAGGGTGCATATTGGTACCATAATTGTACAAATATGTACCATGAAGGTACCAATATGCACCTTTTAGGTACAAAAGTGTACCATGAAGGTACCAATATGCACCTTTTAGGTACAAAAGTGTACCTTTTGAAAAGGTACCGCCCCAGTGACAGCTTTCGTACCTTTTTTTCTGAGAGTGTATATTTGTACAATTCCTGTGACATTTGTATATCACAGACAAGCACACATGCACTCAACTCCCAAACTGACATTTTGAGGTCTGTGGTGCACATGCTCAGTCCAACAATGGTCGTCTGAAGAAGGGGTCACTATGTGTCAAGGAGGCATGCGTGGCATGGTGCCTCTTATTTATTCTCCCTGCTTGCCACAAAAGTCATCACAAAGCATCCCATAATGGTGGCTGTGGGGCTGCATTTTAATGAGCCGTTATATGAGAGGCCCGCCTCACAACGAGCTTGTCTTACACAGGCCAGAGGTCCTGACCCCTAACACGCCGTGTGTTTACCAGCAGGCAGTAGTGCGAGCTTTTGAGAGGAACCCAGATTAACGCACAATATCATTGCCTGTGGTTGATTTAAAGCCACAGTCACAGATTTCCCCCCTCACAGTTATTCCATATGGTGACTTCGCCGTTTAAGGGCAACAGTCAAGACCTGCATGTCATGCTACAGAGAAAACACATTGGAGAAAGAAATCAATCAATTCCTGACTAAATTAAGTTCTCAATATTTTCTTCCTCTTTAAGTATCCTGTTTCAACCAGGAATATCACTTTACACAAGCAAAATATGTTGGTATGCTGTTTCTTTGACTTGAAATCTTCATGTTGACATCCCAGCCCAGTGGTTTTAAGCTTGCCTCCTATAAAAGTGCTGTAGCAGAATCACAGTATCTGATTAGGCTTTTACAGCTCTCTGGCTCTATATCACCTGCACCCAGCATGCATTGCTCCAGCTTTACTGAGGCTGTTTGCATAAAGCAGCACAGATCAATAGCAAGAAATCAAAATCCTTGCTGCTATACAGCTCCATGAAGGGCCTTGTAAGTGTGTGTGCATGTGTCTAGAGCTTCTTTACGGCGTGTAATGTGTCCTCTGTGTAACTCCTCCCTTTCTCGTACAAACAACACACACTTAATCAGAGCAGACGATTTTCTTTTGGCTCTGCAGTGTGGTCCGTGTGTGTGTTTACCAGTGCATTGTTGTGCCCACATGATAATTGAATGTGCGCTCAGGCAGCATCCGTGCTAGCGTTCCAGCTCACACTTTAATTAGTTTAGCTTTGTGTCTGCCGGCTCGGCCATCAGTCGCCAATCAATAGCACTCCGGAGAACAGAAGGGCTCTATTGGAAACAGATACGTAAGCTTTGTAGATAGCACTGCTCATGCACCCGCTCCACATACCTCAGACGGCTTTAAATGTGTCCGATGTTAAGAGTGAACATGCTTAATTGTACAGATAAATGAGGCCCCTGAACCTGTTTTTTTGTGTGTGTGTGTGTGTGTGTGTGTGTGTTTGCATGAGTAAGAGAGATGTGCTTGGTTATTGCTGTTCAGTTTTTGCTTGGCTAAAAAAAAAATGAGCGGTGAGACGGGGCTCTATCGGAATTCAATGGCTGCTTTGTTTAAACCTGCTCATTCTCCATTTTCCACCGTTATGAGTTTTCCCTTCCTCTCTAATACCATTCACTTTCACTATGGCTCACTTTGCCCCAAACTTACTTAATCGCAGGCCTAAATATCAACAAATTAGATTTACACCAGCAGCATTTAAAGCAAATTGTTGAAATAAGTTCAGTCCTTTTCGCTGCGAGAGCCATTCCGGCTGTTATTGAATAAAAACGCATTGTGCGGGCAAAACAATTATGCACTTTACTGTCGAATCGCAGAAACCATTTCAGAGTGCTCGCCCATTCATCATATTTACGCAATTTAATAATTTCAGATTTCTACAGTGTATTATGGGTGCAGTTAAAAGCGAGAGAGGAGGATGTAATTGTAAAGCCTGTCAGCATTAGTTAAGTGTGTGTAATGGCTGGGTATCACACACTAAATGGCAGTTGTAATATTTAGATCCTCTGCTCATTACCTCCCGATCTGCCTCCTGTGACCCGCAGCACCGGGCCTGCGCTCTCTCTAATGAGGGATGGAAATTACCGCTTCAAGAAATGAAACACAATTTATTTAGGGGAAGATGCAGCGCACAATGAAATTAGCACAAATAGCTCTGAAAAATCGGCCCAATAACGCAGGCTTGTGTTTGTTACGTCGGAAAAGCCAGAAAAGTTCTTATTAGAAGTTAATGGAGATAAAAGGAAAGTGAATTTTAGAGTGTTATTGCATTAGCACGTTTAAAATCTAGCACATGTTTCTGTACAATATCTCAGAGCTATTTTATATTTTAATACTCTCTGAACCGAGAGTGTGGACGATACGGAGTGGTGAAGTGCTTCCTGTGAGCTGGATGTCAGGGGTCACTTCACAAATCTGTTCAGTCTTTCTTGAAATCTAAATATTTTAGGTTTTAGATCATGTCTGTTGGGGTTGAGACCCTCTATATGATGTACTTGACAAAATTAATGTGTAAAATATCTGTTCTGGGAAAACAGACCATTTCTTGATTGCTCTTTTTGCCCTTTTGTCTAATAAAATGCTGTCTACCACGAGAACATGTTGTCTTGGCAACTGAAATACTGTACTTATAAGTAAAATAAATAAAAATGACACATAACAATAATACTAAAAAACGATAATGATACGCAAGTGTGTTTTTTTTTTTTTTCAACTGAGCTCACTGTTTCAATTGAAAACAAGGCGTAAGACTGTTTGCCAAACCATTTCATTGGGTCTTTAATCAGTGATCACTGTGATGAAGTCCTTATTATCACATGTAATTGCTCCATGTGGTCAGGTAGAATCACAACCCTGCTTGAAAATACAGCTTAAGCTGCTAGCTGTGTTTTTCATTAGACCATCTTGCACCAGCAACAAACCAGTAGTCATACCTGCTAAAAGTGCTCATGCTGGTTTTTTGGAACATGGTACCCGTTTCAGCTAGTTAATTACCATATTGGCCATGCTGCCGTTCCAAAACAGATCCACCTCACCACCCAAACATAAACACACACACACACACTTCTCCTAGCACAAGTGCCACTTGAGATTTCTATAGAGAAATCTGACTTCTAACAACAAGGCGGGAGGGAGGTATGGGAGGAGGAGGGGGGAAAAAGGCCCGAAAAACAAAACAAAAGGGTGTGTTAGTGCTGAAAATGGCCCTGAGTATTTTCATGGAGAATTCCTGCAGGCACTCATCTCAACACAATGCCAAAACAGACTATAAAAGATGGAAATGGCGCATAAGAGAAAATAAGCGGAGGAATAAGGTATTATCTTCTTTTCCTGAAGCGAATATAATATAAACACCCCCGTGCCTTTGTGTGCGTGTTTCAAGGATCTAAGTTAAGCCATGTCTCTCCACCCGATGCTCTCCACACCCTAATGTCGGAAATAAGCGGAGCCTCAGAGATTCATTAGAAAATTGAATGGAATCAAGAGTCTGAGGGCTGAAAAACATGCCCTTAATAAGACGGCTGGTAACATAAAAGCAGCTCACAGCCAAGGTCCTTTATTTTCAAAAAGCAGTGGAGCCTTTGAAGAGGGCTTAAGAACAGAGCGAAGGAAGAGATGAAGAGAGTGCAACGGAGGGATATCCTTGGAGAACTATTCCTGTCCCACGAGGGAAGTGATGGAGGCATGGATGTGCGCATGTTTGTAGCAGTCTCAGCAAGCTTGTCAGCCCGTGTGTTTGTGTGTGTGTGTGTGTGTGTGTGAACATCTATCTACAGCATGCTGGAGCATGTGCACCTGTCACACTAGATGGCACACGTGTAGCTGCGAGTGCTAAAGGTGAGATGTGTTCAACGTTTATGTGTGCAGGTAACTGTACGTGTGTGTGTGTGATTAACCTTGTACTTGCTCTTTTGCCTGTCTGGCTCATGGCTCAGCTCTGCTGAAGTCTCTCGTCTCATTCATATTTGATAGACAGGCCCAGACCTAATCTGATAAAGTGCACTTCAGCCCTGGTGTCTTCTGATGAACTTCTAAGTGGGAAGTGCAGAAGTGTGTGTGCGTGCATGTGTGTTTATGATGAGTGTATGTGTGTGGGAGAGAGAGGGTTTGGGGTGGGTGTTTGGGTGTGTGTGTGGGGGGTAGGGAGGGGGCTTGGGTGTTAGTAGAGGATGGATTGGGGCTAAATCGATGTTGATTTATAATTTACTATTGCAAGAACCTATCACTGTATGTGAAGCCTGTATCCAGCCTCATCTATATTACATTAGGACAGAAGCTCTCGCTCTGCACTGGACAACAGACCTTGTGGTGTGGAAGGAGGGCTGGTCGATCCTCACACACACACACACACACACACACAGGCTGTAACAGCAGGGCCTTCACACATACACTTTCGTTTTGAGAAGCTGACTGTCCCCCGTAGATTTTTAGAACATCCCATTCCCACAGCACTGTTTGTACTTTGAAAACTGAGCAATCATTGTGGGGACAAAAAGCAAAAATCGCAAATTATTTCTAAATTTGGTCTGTCCAATAAAATCACACCTTCTATAAATAATTTGCATTTAAATTAATAAAATAATCACCTTCTTTTTGCTCCAAGATTTTTTTTACCCCTTTGAAACACAAAAGCTACTTAGCCAAATGCCAAAGCTGCTCTTTCCTATATAAAAATGTACAGTATTACTCGCATGTCAAGATGCCATTTTGCTTTGTGTAATAAAATACCAAGTTCTGGCATGGAACTCTTGATGGCGCTGTCTGATAAGTCCTTAACTCATTTGATAGCGATCACATTGTTGCGCAGCTGATTGTTTGCTGTTAGCAGCCAATTGACTAATAATGGAAAAAATGAAATGACAGAGAAAATTAAATCTCTCTGGTCAAATTGCCCTATTAAAATGGCTCAATAATCCCCCCAACACAACCTGAATCTGAGAATAATCCTAAAATGTATAAAGCAAAAATACACCGACCGATCAGAAAGATTGTTTGCCAATTTACAAGCACTGAGTTTTCGGACACCGTTCCTCTTATCAATGCCGTAAGCCTGCGTCGTGATGCCCGCTCCGTGGCTATGGAGGATTGCATTTCTCCACAGGCTGCAAAGTCCTCAAATGCGATTTCAACTAAATGTATCCAGTAGGGATGCTCATTTCGTTAATTTTCCCGACCGACAGTCTGGAATCCATTTGAACACTGAATTGAACAGTGAATCCATTTGAACGAAGCTTTCAAAAACGGGCAATTTTTTATTTTTTTTTCTGTTAGACTAAGATTTTTCGTTAGATAAAAATAGCAGCCTTACCTCATTCCACACCGATATGTTTTTATCTCGATGCGGCATCAACGCGTTTGGAAAAAAAAAACAAAAAAACGAGTGTGTCGCTTCCATTATGAGTGTGCATACTACACGCCTACATTTAAAAATAACTTGAGAAAAAGACGCGATATGTGAACAGACTCTTGCACAGTTTATGCGCATTGCAAGTTGTGGAGAGACACTGGGAAGTTTTGATTTTAAGTCGGCATTGATAAAGGTGATAAAGGGAGTTATTTCATGTATGTTACATGTGCAGCAGCAGCATGTCTTACATGCTCACAGCAATGTCTGTGAATGTTTTGGCTGCAGCAAGTCTCGGTACTTGCTCCACAGCAGCATATCAGATCTATTTTGCTAAGACCATATAGTTACATTGCCATAACCACTATACGTACCATTACCATGCCAATCTCCCATAGTTGTCATGACAGAATTACCTTATCTTACAGAGGAGAACCATGTGAGCCCTAAAATAAAACTAAATCACACATCTTCTCCTATTTTGTGTTGTTTGCCTTTAATGTGTATTAGCAAGGCTTTGCAGTCTTTCTGCTGCTTCATGAGAACTTTATTATGCATAATAATTTATATGTAGAAATAAAGTTCAGCTACACATCTCATCTTACTATCAAATTCATTAAAAAGTAAATTAAAGAAGAAACAAAGCATTTCATTTTGAAAATATTACATTTTTTCATTAAAAGGAAAGAATTGTGTTCTATTGCTGTCATATTTTTTGACAGGATGAGTTTGTATATTGGGTTTATGAGAAAATGCTGTCATCTCTCTGCTTTATTAACAATCATAGATTACTCACTTGGCACACAACAAAGACCTATTCTCTCTCTCCCTCTCTCTCCCTGTCTTTCTCGTCTCTCTGTGTAGTATTGATGAGGGAGGAGGCAGTGGCAATGTCAGTACTATGTTGAGTGGGTAAACAGCAGGCATATGGAGAGGTCAGGCAGGGCACCACAAGACCCCTCTGTCTGCTCTGGCCAAACCGTTACACCCCACTGAAAGAAAATCAATCCCATCATACCACAGACACATATCCCCCTCCCCTTCTCTTCTCTTCCTTGTGTTCCTCACCTCTGTTTTATCCACACACACACACACTCACTCACTCACACACACAAAATCGTTATAAGATGTTATTACTGGGCTCCTCTATATTAAGTTTACACTCTTCACCTTATCGCATGCCTTCTTTTTAAAAGATCTGACTCACTTTATAAAATGATTGTGTGTTTTTAAAAGCTGTATGAATGAAACCTGAGTTTTTTCTGTCCTTTCTTGTTCTCTTTGATTAAGTCTTTTCAATATGAACACCATGGTTTTATGTACTAAAGTTGAATTCAAGTACATACTTAGCTGGGCACAGAACTTTCCTGTTTCCTGCATATATTTTTTTGATGTTTACAGTGTGGTTTTATATGAAACTTGCTCTTCGGTGTGAGTATCGGCCCCTGAGGTTGTATGTGTTGTCATGGCGACTTGCAGTCAGACAAAAAATGGGTTAATTATCATCAGAACAGTTGATTGGTTTGCGGCAGTAATTAACACAGGTGAGGTTAATTAGTTCCCATGAAACCAGTCAGTCTCTGCAGCACACACAAGGGAAAACAGCAGAGGAAAAGAAAACATACACATGCACACGCCTTTACTTTATTACTTCTGAAAGTTAGGAAGAATTTTAATATGCATGGTAAGGTCCCCTGTGAGAGGACACAAGGAGAAATTCAGCCTCATTAATAAAAGCAGACAAACCTAAGTGAAATGCTGTCTCTATCAATAACATATTGCTAATTCCACACATAGTGTATGTGTGGAATTAGCTATATGTAATTGTGCCTCTCTCTGACCAAGGCACATGTGAACATGCGAAGTGCCAAACAAGATAGGCCTATCATTCTTTTTGTGTCCAGCACATCTGCTTCATGGATCCATCTGTCCATCTGCCTATTGTAAAGTGTGTGGCTGTAGTAAGCGCATGTAGTAAAATTTAGAACAGTAAACAATCATTTAATAAATCCAACAGAAACAGGAAAACTCAGCATCTAGAATACTGTACAACCATGTAAACAAATATGAAACAGAACATTGAACAAAGGAAGCTACAAGGCAAAGCTAATGAACCAAACTGAATCAGGTGCATAATTAATTAGGAGCTATGGAAAATAAAAAGCACAGGGAACACAGGGAAAACATAATACAATGGCAGTAAAACAGAACTATATAGAACAGAAAATACCGGCAGGAGAAACCAGAGAGGCAATGACGGTGAGAGGAACCAAGAGCAGGAAGAGCCAGAGAGGGACCAAGACCACAGCCAGCCAGAAGGAGTTGGAGGGAGAACCCATCGCTCCCGCTGAATTGAGCAGACACATTGATGCAAAATGATTTTTATTACTATAAAAAATCAAAACATCGGTGGGAGGGTGGTGATGTAACCGGTGTTGTGGCTGAACACCAACTATCACAGCCAGCCAACTACTTATCTATCTATCTTTATATATACAGTACTATCTATCTCTCTACCCTTCTATCTGTCTATCTACCTATCTCTCTTTCTCTCTGTCTGTCTGACTAACTGTCTGTCTGTCTATCCCACCTGTACATTTACTCACACAAAAACAATGTAATTGAGCTGCATACTACTAACAGCTGCAACAAACCTGGATGAAATGATATGGGAAACATATACAGTTAACTCACAATGTTTCTTTCTAGCTCTTGTCACATTCTTAGAGGGTGGAAGGGATCGGGCAGTCCAGTATGTGTCATTATAAAGCCGTGATGTCAATTCCCTCTGGTGCACAGTAGATCTGAGCGACAGGAACCAGGCGGTGAAATGGAAACATATCCAGTCGTTGTCTACTCTTCCTTCCCATGTTCTTATATATCCTGGAGCAAATGGTGTACAGTTAGAATGACACTGGCCTAAGCAGAATAACAAAATTTCCAACATCCTGTGTCCACCTCTCCTTTCCTATTGTATCCAAACTTCAGCCAGTTTTAAATACGCCACAGATACTCCAGCTTTATAGAATGACGTGTTTATTTAGAGAACAATGAGGTGGATGTGTGAGAATTGATTTTTTGGACAGACAGCTTGACATATTTACATTGTTCATTCAATATGTGCATTTTTAAGGTACATGATACATTTATAATCCAGAATGTCTAAAAACATAAACTCACCCATGCTGCCCTTTACCCTTTGCACACTGTTTGGATCACTCTAATGATTTGGACAGAGTTTAATGTAAACGCATTGACTGTAAGGGGGAACAGCGTGTCATCTGGATATCTCCCTTGAGCTGTAATCCATACTGAAGTGCTGCATCTTTGATCAGCACAACTTCATAAAGTCTTTAGAGATACTCTATTTTGGCAAGGCGGCTTTTCAGGAAGACAGCGGGATGAAAGATTATCTCTTGCGTTTCCCTTCATCTCCAAATGTTTTTATTGGAAGTATTGACACTCTTTCACCTTCCTGTTTTGCAGGCCTCACCGTAAAGCTCTTCAGTAATGGCTCACTGCTCAAAACAAAATGTATAAATTAGTAAATAAACAATGTGAAATCATCAGATGCATTTCTAAGAAAAAGAAAATCTGAGTTTCTGATCAGTATGATGCATGTTTCATGTTCCAGACATCAGAAAAAGGTGTAGTGTTGCAACCAACCTGAAGCAAACTTCTCTCACTTTTGCATCTTTGAGGACACTTATATCATAGGACTGTCATATCATAGCAAAAGACAAGGCTCTTAGGGTTGTTTACTGTATCTTAATGCAAAACAATGTGTAAAAATGCACACACAACTGACCAGGGTGAGTTGTTGTGGGTAAAATAGCGCTGTAGGCAGCAGTGTGTGTCCCTGTGGTGTGTGTCCACCACCCCCCGCCCCCCATACACACACACCTCAGGCACGCATGTCTGCCAAAACACCTGCCTCAAGGTATTCACACCGCTTATAAATCAGGGTTCAGGCTACGGCCAGAACAATAGCAGATGCGAGAACAATAGGACCTGTTAATTCATAATGATGCAGGCTTCCTCCAAAACAAAAACAACCAGGAAAACACTAATTATCATGAACAACATGTGAAAAACAACTAATTTGTTCTGAGGCTTAAAGGCTCCTTCAAAGTGCCCTAAGATACAAAAAAAGTAATTGTCACATTGTTGGGTATCAATGTACTCTTTGTCTTGTCAAAAAAGATTATTTGGCATCATGGCATGTTTTGAAAGAATCACAAAACAAGAAAAGTATAGAATGACAATTCTAATATCCCACATTATGCTTTGAAGCATTACACCATTGTGCTTCATTAGGCATTAATTTAGGATGTACTGCACCTCTTTTACTAGCTCAGCTAAATCATTTAGCTGTATGAATGTACAATATGAGAGCACAACATACACCAGACCAGGGGTTTTCAAACTTTTTGATGCCAATGACCCCCCAAAGTATGGTGAAACCTTTTGTGGGACCACCTTCATGAAAAACGTATTTCATTAATACTTTAAATCTTTAAATTATCCCCGTAGTACCCTACCCACCTTTGTGGTCCTCAGACACCAATTTGAAAACCCCTACACTGGAAAATGCATTACCTTTTAAAAATGTTGGCTGTTTTCTGAAGATGCATCCACTATTTTAGTAACTGAATACTGGAAGGATCACCATCAGTAAATGTATTAGTGCCCGTATGGTGTTTTTACTGTTACACTGAATCTTTGATTTGTTTAAAACAAGACAAATGTAATGCTACGACCAAAGATATCTTACTATATTTCCAACAAAACAAAAGCATGCTGTCCTTTGAAGTGTAAAAAAAAAAAAAAAACTCTCTTGACAAACGCATACATGAGCCTTATGGCAGCCTTGTAAAGATCCTCTCCTCTTGGAAATAAAAATATGGACTAATTTTTGCCGCATTGCAAACAAGAAAGCAGTTATATAATCAGCTCCAGGTCTTTAGTGGTGGGCGTCTGTTGGCTATGTTTAATTGATGTTGAGTGGCCTTTTGAAGTTGAAGTATGGAGAGAACTGCTGATCTGAGGAAGTGAACAGAACCTTCTCTGCTTCTCCACGATGCTAATCTTGCCTAGACTGCCGCGCCCTGTGCTAACTCGCCGCCTGTCGCCAGCATCTCGATGCCCAGAGACAAAGATAAGTTTTGTGGTACTGCACAAATGCCCTCCCCCATCCCGTATCTCTCTGGAATGTGTGGCTTAGTTAGAGCTCATGAGAACTTTAATGTTACTATTAAACAAGGTAATTGATGAAGTAGCCCTTGTATCCAAGAGAAGCAATTAGCTTAATGCTAATGAAGCAAGCAGATATTGAGATCTGGATTGAAAGGGCAACTGGTGGTCCAAACTGCAGTAATGAAGGCAAATGGCAGGTCATTTAGTCAGTCAATCGAGCATGAGGAGCATGTGTAGCTCTACCTTGATACTTATCTACAATCATTGAGTGTTCTGGGAGCAAAGTTTGTGCAGTGATGTGATGCTAATGCTACACTGTGTTATATGGCAACTCATATGGCAAATCCAAATGAAACGTCATCCAGCTTCACATGGAACAATGTTTTTTGATTACTAGCCTTGCATGGTGTGAAATGAATGAGTAATACGCTATACTTAGAAAGGGAAAACAAGGCTATATGTTTGCTTTTTATTTCTTTTCAAATGAGACACAGGTGAGGTGTTAGCCAAACAGAGGAATATAAATAGACTCTGTCGCAGTAGCAGCCAGCAGGACTTTGATTCCATACATTCTGATGTGCAGCTTGTTACTGGTTTATGGAAGGGCAGACCTGCACTTGCAAATGAAAACGAATGTAAGTGGAGGCTGAAGGAATCAGCAGCACAGTGGAAATGAGCCCATTTTAGCAGCATAAAGAGCTCCATTACTGCTGCTGAATGCATAAACCGCACAGCGTCCACCCAGCACCGCTACTGCAAATACACTCCAGCCTCCAGCAATATTAAACACACATACATACATTAAATAAAACCACTGCTGAGTTGGTTCAGGGATTTTGGTGAGCTAATGATGTCTATTTTGACTCCTGGTGTCATGGTTTGCATGCTCTACCTTTCTCTGAATGTGTGGTACTAAGATTTTCTAAATTGTAATTGTAAATGATTTCATATTATTTTAGCACTGAAAATTCATGACATCTGAATTCTGCATATAAATCAATTATTCATTAGGAGTATAATTGCATCTTAAATGCTGCATGTATAACAAAATGCTAGTAAAGATGTACTAAACATATATATGCAATCTAAGAGCATCTGAGTTTTATTCTATAGTCTTGTATATTGTTCTCCTTAGTGAATCAAAAGCTTTGACCGTTAAGCACAGCATCGGTCTTTAATCTTAATCGGTCTGCAAATCCAGTCTTGTTTACAAAACAAGCCTCAGTGAAATGAAGTGAACAGACGGACAACGTTTTACCCTCATCAGCTGGAACGTCATTGATAATAACGTTTAACCATGCATTCCTATTGGAATCCAGAGGAAGCATATGCAGCGACTGTCTTCTTCCACAACCAGGCACTGCACAATATTCTGTATTGCTCGGTAGATCTGGTTTGTCATCACGAGGTAGGCCTATATTATTTAGCTATGCGTGTAATCCGCGAATCGGTGGGCGGGGCTAACGGCCGTGTTGAAGTAGGCGTTGATCTTCGTCTGCGGGGGTGGTGTTTTATCCTCTTCTACGTCATAGTTCCCTACTTTGAAAAACGAGTCTTTTGCTGAGCCTGGTCTCAATAAAAGCTTTTATTGGACTAACAAGGACTTTCTTATAATATAATGACCTCTTAGATATCAAAAATCTCAAGGAAATTTTGATTTCTCAGTTCATCACGCCTTTAATAGATACTCAAAATGTTGACACATTACATCTTTAAGTCTAATGAGCCTTAAGAGTCTTATGAGCCTTTCCTTTTAATGAATGGTTAAAAATCACGAGTTACTGGTTTAAATCAATATAAAGCAGAACCCTATATTGTTTCGATGTAATAAAAATGGACACTATAACTGAAATTTCTGAAAATTAATCTGTATTTAATCAAATTGAATCAAGCTCATCAGCTTGTGAATTGGAAACAAATAATCTGTATCAGACTCAGTCTTACTTTGCATAAAAGAAACCTTTCCATAACAACCAAATGAAATGGATCGATTGCATAGACTAAAGGTGTGATGTGGCTCTAATAAGAGTGAGTAAGAGTGTCCTGTCTAAGTACAGCATGCTGTGATTGAATGATCTTAGACACTTGCGGCTGCTGTAAATGGCAACCCTGTGGTTGGGACTCAGTTTGGTGCGATCAGCTGATCCAGGCTTTGAGCTGCCATTCACTACTCCTCTATCACTGTAACCGTAATCGCTTAATCTCTGTCTACTGTTGCTGTCAACATATACAAAGAGTCCAGACTCCTTTGTGTGCCAAACCTTTGTGTGTGTGCATGTGTGTCACCAGGCTTGATATCTCTGTGTGGTGTATTTCAGCTGTGAGTGTGTTTCATGATAGATATATGTAACTTTCTCGAATAGAAGACTGTAACCTCATTAAATCACCACTGCTGCTGCACTTGTGCCTCTGTGATGTTTCCTCCAACCTGAACCATGCAGTAACTCTTAGAAAGCACAAAACTGCTTTAAAGATTGGCTACAGAAAAAAAAAAAACACGACACTAGAGGAGAGAGAGAAAAGGTCGGGTGGAAGGACAGACTCTGACAGCGTCTGTACTCTGACATTTCTCTGCTTGGATAACCATCGCACCCACTGTCCTTCCAGCCATGAAGGGAAGGGGGGTAATGTCAGTTGTCAATCAAGTTAGTCCCCATGCAGCTCTGGTTCCTGTGCTGCTGTGCATGGCCTATCTGAGAGACAGACAAAGAGGCCACCTTTCACCCCTAACACCCCCCTCAGTACCATCTCTTACCCCATTTGCAGCCTGAGGCTGGGCCAGAGGAGCTGAAGCATCAGTTTTGTGGAGGGGAAATAGAGCACAGGTGGTTCACTACATCTCTCATACTCTATAAGATAGGATGGCTTTACTAATGTGACATTTAAACACCTGTTCAGTTCTTTACACATGCGTGTATCGTAGTGTTTGTAGCCTTTGAGTGTACTGTAGATGTAGACAATTTTCTGTGGTTATGCCAGTGTTTGCATGTGCTCTCATCTTCCTCACTTTTGAGCTTCTTATTTAGGCCAGAGATATAAGTACACCAAAACAAATTCTTGGACAATGCAGTACAAGTGTCCTTAGTAAATATGGTGGTAATAATACTCTGAACTCAAGGAGGGGCTTCATCTGACATCTGTGCCATTTTACTAACTTTTACTTACTTGATCTGCATGATTCTCTTCAAACTGTTGATTCATCATGACAGACACCTGAAAGCAAAACACATAATAGAAGACTGAAACAACACAGAATATGCAACGTCTTTGTATTGCGTTATGTGATAAATTGTAATAAAAAAATGCATGAAATTTAATTACTAAACCTTACTAAGCTTTTACTTATTGAGAGCTTATTGTGTAAACACTGCAAAAAAAGAGATGTATTGGTTATTTATTTTTTTAAAATTAACATTTTTACATTTTAAGATGAAATACCTTAATAACTTAAGGTAAACAATATACATTGTTATTTGAGAATCAATGCTGTGTATGATAATTAAGAAAAAAGCAAGCAAATCTTGTATTAAAGATGATTTAACTGAGCCTTTATTTGATATTCAACGTGTTTGCAAAAGAGAACAGGAGGGCCTGGCTTCTCAGAGGGTGGGTGGTTGCAAATCAGCAGCCCCTGAAATCCTCACTGCTGGGTAAAGATGTGTCCTATTGAAGTGAGGTTGGGAAGGGCAGATCTTTGGACATGTCAGAGCTGGAGTGACAGATGGAGACAAAGAAGGAAAGAGAATATAGATAGAAGGATGAGGTGGAGGAAGGTGTCCTGCTGTGCCCTTCTGTCCACGCTGCAAACAGCAGGACTGGGTCTGATGGGTCGAGTGTTTGTCTAGCAGTAAGTACAAGTGTGTATTACTCTCGTCTAAGTCAAAGCGGTGAGGCCCAGAGTGGGTTGGATGTCACGCGGCCCACAGGGGTGGCGGGGTCAAGGGGTTGGGCTCCTGCTTGCTGGGGAGCTTTGATGGGTGGCACACTCTCCCAGCGAAGCCTTCCTGCTGGCTCTGCTGTCTTTTGTTTTGACCTCAGGCATGTCGGAGCTGTTTCCAATTACGCCCTTGGATCGGGTGGTGTGTATTTCTATGTGTTATATTGGATCATAATTGACTATAACTGCACCCTCTTAACTTTAACCAGGTGTGCTTGCCAAACCAGAGATATTAGGCTTGTGCGCTTACAGGCACGGCGTGTTTTGAGTAAGCCATGCCAGGGTTTGACACCAAGGTCTGATTTGGCCCTGAAGGAATAGTAGGGAGATTGGCCGTGACTTATTGCCAGATCTTACTGCTATCGGGCTGAGCGAGTGCACATGTGGTCGTGTGCATTCAGGAGTCGTGTTTGTGGGTAGTGTAGTGCTTTACGAGCTGTATTAGGTTGTTGTATATATGTGTTAGTCATGCTCTCCTGAGGCACAGCGTTGCTTAGCGCAGCGCAGCAGCCGTAACCGCAACCATTTTTCCAAACCAGCCCGTAAGGTCTCGACGGAATCGTTGCCGCATGAAACAGCGAAAATAACAACATGCGGATCTGCAGCCACCTGCGACGGGTGCTTTATGAGTGGCCCCCACCCTCTCAGATTAAAATAGCCCCATTTACTGGCCTGACAAAGAGGGAAGAAGTCCGGTATACAGCAGAACCTTACACCAGGAGAGGAACGAGAGTAGGGATTGATGGCTCATTGAAGTGCCACTCATAGAGAGAGAGCAGTTATGTCAATCCAGTCTAGTGTTTCGGAGTTCACCTCGGGCTAAAGCCAAGCTAAGTGCACACAGAGCGAGGGCAGCCCGGGTCAGCCTGCAACCAAAGACAACCATCCAACCTGAGAGGGAGGTTTCCATCAGTCTAACAAATCTTACTTAACAGAACACGAAAGCTTACCACATGGACAGGGAAACAAAGGAAAATGATGAAAACAATGAGCCTAACGTGAAACCAGAGAAGAAGCCGACACATCCATATATTTAGTTACACAATCGGACCGAATGCATGAGGTGGTCGGAACAGAGAGATGCTTTGGCTCTGAGCGGCCTTGTGTGGGATACTGTGTAGGTGACTGAGGTCTAACAAAGAGAAGGGACGAGAGAATGAGGACATTGTGTTAGGCAGGCTGGAGAGAAAGGCTGGGTTAAGAGTTGCTATCATTGATGACTCTATAGAAGAAACACGGCTCCTGAACACCGATGAGCTGAGCTGCCGCTTTCAACAAGCTCATTACTGTCACTTTTTTACATGTCCTGCGCTCATCTTTGATGCTAATGGAGAATGGAGTGGCAAGCAAACTGGAAGACAGTGAAATAATGTGAACAATATAGCTTGGTCACAACTACTCAACTACAATTCCAAGAAATAATTATCAGACACATAGTCACATTGACCAAAATACACAAACGCAATTAGTGTATATGTATTTTTTTTTTTTTTTACTCTGAATTGGGATTCCACTATAATGGGGACAATCTGTGACTGAGAGAAGTAAAGCAAATGTTTTTGTTGTTGTTGCTCCAAAATGCCAAATGAGTCACATTGAATTGTTTGTGTTATTCAATGATTCAACCCTCACATAGATTATTTGTTCTAATGCGCTTTTTGGACATCTGACAGGTAGGAGGAGATGTGGAGCTTGATGAGAGGAAGTGTGTATGTGTGTGTGTGTGTGTGTGTTGGGGGGAGGAGTGTGTTTTTAATTACACGATATGTGTTATACGGATGGTTAAAAAGCCAGTTACACAGAGGAGAGCGAGTGTAACTCTGCCAGCATTGAAATGCATGCTCCGATTCCTCACTAATTAAAGCAGCAACTTCAGAAATGCCATAATAACCATTAATTAGGGGGCTGCTATTTTCAACATAATTTGCTAATTAGTCGGAGACACAGCGCTATGGAGGTGACTAATTATTGGTGGGCCGGAGCAATAGATACTTGTGACTTGGGTGAAAATCACACTCTTATGGGGTCAGACAATTATGGGTGTGACTCGGGACCCGACAGGTCAATTATGGCTTGCAGTCTGCTACCCTCCCCCTTTAATAAAGAAATGTACTACATTGAACACTAGACCCGGGTTTATTTGCTAAGGCTTGAAGATGCTGCGTCCACACAAACACTTAATAGTATGTCGGCTTTAACTCTCGACTCCACTGACCTGTCTGTGATATTGGACTGAGGGTGAAAATACATCTCAGCCCACAACGTGTCACTTCCCGCTATGTGACCTAATCTCCTTATAACCCTTTGAAGCCCATACTCCTCACACATCTACTGGTGTGCTGTTGTGTATGTAAAGTTGTGTTGTGCTGTGCATTTTACAGAAGAAAATCTGTTGAAGATGCAGTTATCTTGTTTTATAGTCTTTAAAAATCCGGTCAAGGCCTCTGAATAATTCATGTCTGAAATCTTTAGGGCTGTTACAGGAGCTCTAGCTGGTTGTTAGTTTGTTGCTATTGACTATGTTTAAATGAAATTCCTTTAGATTGCCTGAGGGAAAATCCTCTAATATTCACCACAATGAAGAGCAGTTAAACACCATCCAATGTTATGGAGATACAGTGAAATCATTTTTAATCATTAGTATTTCCATACTTTCTTTACTAATAAAATACATGCTGCTTTACTAAGAGAGCTGCTTTTCTGCCTTCTTAGGGAGCTTCCTCATAAAGCTGCATCTTAAATATCATGAAACGACTGATTTGAATCTCTGACCCTCTTGCCTACAAACCTGGATGACTTTCTGTGGAACATTGAAGATATTTTGAGATTTTATTATTATTTTTTTTTTCATACAATGAAAGTCAATGGGCTTCAGTGTTGTTTGGAACGACATAAATGACGACTTAATTTTACATTTTGGGTTGTCTGTCCCATTGATGGTCACTCACCCTCACTAATAAAGCTAATGACACAATACTCAGATAAGCACTGTTCAAATATACATGTACACTCAAATATTTGGACTGCTTCTGGTGTGTTTGGTTGTCTTCAGCATTGGTGTTTCCTGAGAGGATGAGTTCTAGAGGAAGTAGGTTTCCTTCTGTCAGTGTGTGTGTGTTTGTGTGTGTCATCGGACTATCCCACATCAGCGGCAGGGCCCTGGGGCCATTCAAACTTTACTCTTTTCCACTACTGTCAGTGTATCACTGACTCACTCTATGAGTCTTCAGTGTAGAGAAATGTGTTTAGAGGGGTAATCTCAATCAAAATGATTTTGCATGCACAGTCTTACACTGATTATGATTAATACACCTAATGGAAACATGTCAATTTCGCCAAATCTCCCATATATCGCAATTTTTTTTTTTTTACACTTTCATGAGGTGGTTTTTCAGTCAATTTGAAAAAGGAATATTTTGCAAAACTGTATATTTATTTGCCCAAATTTGTTATGGAAACCAGGCTAGTGAGTGTAAATATGTAGACGCTTTCCTCTAAAAACAGTGTTTCATAAAACAATGGTAGTAGGTAATTTTACAGTGATCTGTAACATTGACCTTCAAACGTACTTATTTATGACTATTTCTGCATTCATATTTTTAATATACATGCTTGAATAGTTCCTGACAGTTTCTTTCTTTTTCTGTCTCTTTTTCTCTGATGCTGCGGCTTCTCTATATGGTCTTGAAACAGGTAAGAAAAAAATCTTCCTTTTTTTTTATTCACCAGCAATAAAATACAATTTGTGTCGCAGAATTTCTGGAAGTGTGTGTTTAGATGCTGTAGTGTGCACTAATTTAGAACATTAACATATCACACATTCTCCATCTACCCGAGAAGTTAACTGATTTTGCTCAGTCCAGATCTAACTTAATCCCTATTACTTTTCTTTTTCCCTTTTGCTCTCTCTTTCTCTCTCTCTCTCTCTCTCTCTCTCTCTCTCTCTCTCTCTCTCTCTCTCTCTCTCTCTCTCTCTCTCTCTCTCTCTCTCTCTCTCTCTCTCTCTCTCTCTCTCTCTCTCTCTCTTCTCTCTTCTCTCTCTCTCTCTCTCTCTCTCTCTCTCTCTCTTTCTCTCTCTCTCTCTCTCGCACTGTTTTGGAGAGACCTTTACTCATCATGGCTAATGACTTCCAAATACTTCATCAGCATGTAGCCTTAACCTTGCTGTTGTTTCCAAACACCATAACGGATCTAATTAACTGCTTCCCCCTTCTGTTTCACCTACCTCAACACACACATACACACACACACACACACACACACACAGCATAAGCCAGTTTCATTTTGCTGAGTTCTTTGCCCAGTGCTCTGTACTGTTTTAGTGCTACAAGGGGAATATATATTTTAAGAGCTTTGTGTGGATGGATGATGTTAGAATCACTGGCTCTCGCCCCACTGGCCATAAGAACAGCATCTCTTGTTTATTATAGTGCTTACGGCAGTGTTTAGTCAAGGACTCAACATACGTACTCATACTGAATCCAGAGCAATAAGGAGAGTTCAGTTTGCATCAGCAGATTCATTTCACACTGAGGCAGGATTAACCCAAAACACTGGTCTGGATATGTGCACACTGATTAGAAGGAAAACAGTTACAGTCTGTGGCATTTATTTCCATATTTAACTTTTGATCTTTTACCCTGTACTTGGCCCTCAAGTCGACAGAGAGAGGCGTGAACTGAAGGAAAGAACGTGTCACTCAAATTCAAGGATTCTCTCGCTTCGCTTGATAAACATATCTCAAGACTCAGGCTTTAAAATCCAGGCGTCCTGCTGGGGAGCAACCTGACCTCATAAGTTTATTAATTACTTTTGTTATTAACTATTCATCATGTTTTCTGATGTCCGTCCCAGTTCTGTGCTGAATCGAGGCCTATATTATTTCCTTTAGCCGCCGTTTGAAAATCTAACAGTCCACTGAACTTGATAAGTGTGCCATCATCTCGTTAATCAAATTACTTATGAACTGAAATTGACAGTTTTCATTAATTATAAAGGATTATTCTAATTGCGATTCAAATTTATTCATTTAGAACAGACGGCATTCAGTAATATTTCAGTGAATTTGCATATTAAATGGAGAGGGTGGTTGATTAAGTATGGTAATGTATGCGCAATGCCTTATTTTGTTTCTGGTGGGCCATATGCGGCATGGTGGCTGGGGCAGGTGAAGCCTCCAGAACGTGTTTAATTTGTTTGACAAACACGGAAGGGGACACAACACGTCCTCTGGCACCCCGCGCTCCACTCACCCCTGTGACCCTCACCTCCCTCTGCACCCACCTTTACCTTTAGCTTCTGCTTCATGTTGTTTCAAACCTGTATTTCTTCGGTGGAATACAAATGGAGATATTTTGAAGAATGTTCACCCTACACTTTTACTTTTCTCATCTCCATCATCTACTTTACACAAAAGAAAAGAAGTCATACAAGTTTGGAACAACATTAGGGTGAGTTAGTGCTTTTTCAATTTTGGGGTGATCTATCTTTTTAAAATTCTGATGGATTTGTGTGATAACATTATTTCTTAAAGGAGCATTAGGGATGTGTCTTACAGTTACTGCCACCAGTGGCCGTTAGAGAAATTGCAGCCAGTCTCATGCTCGTTCTCGGTTTGCACGCTCGTTGGCCACACTAGATAAGACTCTTTTTTTAAAATGTGCTGGTCGCTTGTTTACGTCTTCAGAGTCCATTTCAGTCAATACTGCTAGCGATCGTACCTATGTAAGCCCAAGTAGACGAAAACGCGCATGAAGTAGCATTTTGTGAATTTTCATGCCAATTCGGACCCGACTCATCCACACACAATTGAGCCTACAGGCTGATAGAGGCAACCATGGTGGACAGTCAAGGTGTCATTCTTTCTATTACATTATGGTTGGCTCATAAATGTACAAATGAAGTAAAAACCTACACATAGCCCCTTTAAGTTTTGTCAAATCATATTGATGACTGAAATCTACTGCGCTGGTCACACTTTAGTTGTTTATACGCTGGCACGGTGCTTTTGTGATTCTTCAAATTGATTTCAATACTTTTTTACACTACAGTTGTGTCCCATTTGTCTTTTGTTCCCATTCTTAAGGTTAAATCAAACATATTACTTCTGGAGTTTCTTTGCAACCAAATTTGTAATATTTTTAATGGATTATGAATACACAGCAAGAGTAGAAGTGGAATTACTGCTCCGAAAAGTCATGCAAAGGGCATTACTTTAGTATGATTTAATACACAAGTTACGGCAAATAAAAAAATAGGAATACAATGAGGACATCTATCAACACCGTTTGCATTTACACAATGTGCCCTTGCTTACACAGGAACTCTTTATCAAGTTAAATATAGCTCGCACACTATACTTTAAATTTAGTTTGTGGATACTACATTTTAGACCATTTGTGTGTTTATGCATCATCTTCAAGTGAAGAAAAACTACACGCCCAAACTGCCGTCGTCCAATATTAATGCATTAGTGCAAATTTCAGTCTAGTAGCGGAGTCCAATGGCAATAAAGCATTATTAGATTCCTTAGCAGAGGTCAAGCCCCTCCGACAGGTCAATGGTTAACCCTATAGCTTTACTCGGTTCCTGGACTGTTGTCCTGGCTGGGCGCCTGGGTGTCCCTGGGTGCTGGGCCACTTAAAAAGAAATAACGTAGCGCAGCTGCTGGTGTGTTTAATTAGCAGGGGTGCTGATTTTATGTGTGTGTGCGCCTGTAATGCTGAAACGGATCCTGCCCTTAGACAGCAGAGTATTGACAGTCTTCGGTGGCCTGGTGACAAGGCCATTCTTCATTACTCATGGCCTCAGGGAGAGAAGGGACTTGGGGTGGGGTATTGGGTGGTAATGGGGTTCAGGGATTTGGCAGCAGTCCAGCAGTGGCACACCCATTTGGGAGAGGCTTGGTGCGATTGCCATCACTTTGCCTGCTGAGATTTATGAGGTCTGCTTTAGAAAGGAAATGTTTCAATCACCCGTGCCTGCCAAGCATGTCCATCACTCTGACAGGCATTTATTTACGGCATCATAGAATTAAATCATGTGCACTACGTGTTACACACACACACACACACACGCATGTCAGGGAAGCCCTTTTCCAACTCTCCAACTAACTGTAAGGAAACCTTCCAGAAACATGTTCTACACAAGTACAGTTAATAAACACAGACTTGAATGCTTACCAACGCATTGCTAAAAAACCCTTAGTACTCATTAGGGGAATAGATTACCTTTTCATGCATGTGCCTTTAAACTGGATGTGCTAGCAATAAACATATTGACAGTTTAGATAAATTTGAACTAATTCTTCAAACTGTTGCTTTGGAATGACAACAGTTGACCTAAGTGTGAAAACTGACAGGATGAGTCAGTGGGTGCTAATAATGGCTATAGCACCCCCTTGCATTAATGCAGAGAATGCATCTTTTGCAGCTAAAAGCGTTTATGTTCATATATTTATTTTTGGCAAAAGTCCTATCCTTAAGTTCACTGAATGGGTATGTGAAAGAGATTATAGAATGGCAATGATAGACTGCACATTTGAGTTTTCAATCAAACAGAATCTTACCTTAGTGTCTTCTTAATATAAAGTTACTATGGCCAGTAACTAATGGCGCTTTTCCACTGCATGGTACGGTACGGCACGGTTCGGCACAGCACGCTTTGGCGTTTTTCCACTGCATGGTACGGTTCGGCACTTCACGCTTTGGTGCTTTTCCACTGCATGGTACGGTACGGTACGGCTTGGCTGGGTACGGCTCACTTGTAGAGTTTTCCACTGCTTGGTACGGTACGGCTTGGATAGGTATAAATCAATTTTAGACTTTATAATTATGAAATAATCCTGGGAAAAAATATCACAGTTCCCACAAAAATACAACATTGATAATGTTAAAAATGTTTCTTTAAGCATCAAATCATCATATTACAATGATTTTTTGTAGGATCATTTGACACTGAAGAATTCTAAATTTTAAAATAGAAATGGAATAATAAAAAATAAATAAAATAAAGTTATTTTTAATTGTAATAATATTTCACATTATTAAGTGTATTTGTGATCAAATAAATGCAGTGGTGAGCATAAGAAACTTCTTTTAAAAATATATACAATTATTTTCATGAGCTATCGCTCTTTTCTAATTTAAATCCATAGGATCTGTTTGAGTAGTTTTAAACACAAGTCAACTGCTTCTGTGTCACTTATAACAATGACGCAAGAGTGCATTTTACATTAAATCATGTCGGAAATCTACAGTGTGTGCCAATGGGACATTCTCAAAAGCTGAATTACAGTAACCAATCTGGGTGGAGCTTAGCAAAGCATCAATTGAAGTTGAATCAACAAAACCGTACCAATACTTAAGGGTGTAACGCTTATCAAATAGGTCATTATAACCAAAACTAGCCATAAAAAGGGTTTTAGGGCTTCCACTGTAGGACTGCGCTCTAAATCCAGGAGTCCGAGACTCCCACTATCTGGCTCCATCAATGTGACATGATGAGTCCAGCACCCCTCCACTTTGTCCTGAGAAATATTTAAAGAAAGACAGAGTGGAATTACCTGACACAGGACAGGATTAGACGGAGCACAGACTGATAAATTTTTCAGTGCAATGAGATGTTGTGGCTGAATAAAACATTGCTTTTTAAATAGACATGGGCTAACATGGAAGGTGTTTCCTGCCAGTCTCTCTCCGGAGCCGTTGACAGCTACACGCTCCTGTCACATGCAGCCACACTGACTGATACAGTTCAGCATACTCTCTCTCAGTGCACTCTTTCTTACCACTTTCACATCAGATTTGGTATCATCCTCCTGTATCTCATCCGATACTGAATGGCAGCCTGTCTGTGGCATGAAGAAATGTGTGTGCGTGTCTTTTGGTGTCCTCTGTGACAAAGTACATAGCACCCTCTTTGTGAGTACAGAGACCTAGCCTGACTCTCTCACACAGCATTAGCATGCCAACATGCCCTCTCGCACCTTCCGCCCGGTACACGTGCCTGACGTGATCCTACACACTAGGACGGCTCGCCCCTTTTTCTCTCTCCCGCGCTGTCTGTCGGTGACCCCACTGTTACTCTGAGTTCTTACAGATGGCCTGAGCTCAGATAGCATCTGCCTCCTCCCATCCATCACAAGCGGCTGCTCTACGGAGCTCCTCGGCGGGGGCCCGCGTGCTTGCCAGATCCGTTACCCCACCTCTGTGTGTGGGACTCAGGTACCGAACGCTGCCTGCTAGCCTACGGTCACTCAAAAGAGGGAGGAACCTGAGTCTCCGCGGTCCAGACTGGGAGCGAAGGCCTGGCTGTGGGTTATTAATGGGCCCCCTTCGTTGTGCCTCGGCCCCCGAGGCATCTGCCTCCGTAGCTCCTGGCACGGGATACTGCCTCATAAATCTCCTTAAATAATACCGCGAGGCAGCTTGGGGAAAGGGGTCACTACGGAAACAAGGCAGTCAGACTGAGATGAAGTGTCAGTGATGCATGGCCTGTGCCCCCGAATGCAGGTAACATCCCCCCCCCCCCCCCCCCCCCAAACACACACACACGCACACATAGAAAAAATTGGAGGAGGGTATCAAGATGCAAAGCTGGAACTATGAAAGAGATTTTATCAGGAAAACGAGGTATATATTTTTTGTGCAAAACTTCTCAAGAGACCCCCGAGACGCCGATGAGTCCCCCAAAATCACAGCTCCAGCAGCAGATGAAGGAGTTGTAGGTCGCAGCTAGTGGAGTGGCAGCTGAAAGCCGAACATGTGGTTTGAATTAACACCCTCCCCAGGGTTCAGCCCAACAGCGGGGGGAGGCAGGATCTGAGACTACCTTGTGATGATAGACACATCCGTCTGATTATTGTTCTTCTCCTGACACACATCACTTTCACATGCACTGTAGAGTTCCCACGCTTTTTTCTCTTGTGTGCTTCAGAAGGTTTAGTGTACTCAAAATGTGGATATGATAATATTTCTTAGAAGATTATAGACCAGGGTCAGAATCTAATCAGGTCTTTGGGCAACAATGTCACCCAAAGTGATGAAAATGCCTCCATAATGATTTTATCTATTATAAAATAGCTGTTGTGATATATTTCAGAGTATTCAGTTTGATTCTAATCAAATGGATACTATCTGGTATATACTGTATATGCACCTATACTTTATTAAGATGTCTAGCTTCCTATGTTTCTTCACCTCTTCTTCAGGTCTTTAGGAGTTGTTTATTTATTTATTTATTTATTTTGCCACAGCCACCTTTGATTTGAGGATTCTGCTATTCTTTAAAGTTGCTTTGGATTTTTTTTTTTTTTTTCATATCAAAAATATGAATATTCCAGAATATTATGTAGTGTTTCAAATGATATTATTTTATCTTTTTGTGCTTTCATAATTGTAAAATGTAAAATAATAATAATTTGTCTTGTACACAAGCTTATTATGTACACTAGTGTTCAAACGTTTGGAGACTAAGAGAATGCTTTTCTTGAGCAAGGGTGCATTAATCAAAGCTTAAGCGACTTTTAAATTGTTAAATGTCATATATGAAGAGTTCAGATGCAAAAGCCTCTAAATGCCATTTGAAATTTTCTTCTAAAATGACCATTTTTATCAAGCTTGTATATTTAAGTTCAGTAATTTCACTTAAATGACAATTAATAGGTAATCTTCATTGCCATTTAAGTGAAATTACTGAACTTATATATACAAGCTTGATAAAAATCATCATTTTTGAAGAAAATTTCAAATGGCACTTAGAGGCTTTTGCATCTGAACTCTTCATATATTAAATATATGTGTTCTTTTGAACTTAATATTTATCAAATAATCATAAAAATATATTTATTTTTCAAAAAAAAAAATTTAGCAGGACTTATATTCTATCTAAATGTTGATAATTATAAGAAGAAATGGTCCATGTGCACTAAATCATCATATTAGTATGATTTTTTTTTTCTGAAGGATCATGTGACACTGAAGGCTTAAGTAATGGTGCTGAAAATTCCGATCTGCAATTACTGTACAGGAATAAACTACATGTATCGAAATACAAAATTGTAAGACTATTTCGCAATATTACTATTTTACTGTAGTTTTGATCAAATTCAGCACTGGCACTTATTTCAAAGACATTTTGAACAGTATGTATTTACTGTTTATGTCACAATTCAATTTAGTTTTTTTTTAAATTCTGAAGAATAAATAAACCTGATAAAACCAAAACGGGCAACACCAATGCTATAGATAATGCATGTATCGTTGGTTTTGATTCGAGAGTTTATTATCAGTAGCCTACCTAACTTCTTCCTATAACAGTTCTATTCTGAAACAGCCTTCATTGTTGCGCTCTGCTCAGGTAACGCAGCCCGTGTGCCGGAGCTTTGAGCACGAAGAAGATTGTTATATATTGGTTTAATAAAGTCAGAGACAAATGAAGCCCCCCTGCCAAAGAGGACTGTGTTACACACTTCATGAACCAAATTAGTGTGGCAGCGCAACACGCCGATGCGTCGCTTTTGTTCTGGAGATGATCTGCATAGCGGAGCTCATTTCTCAGACAGATAAATCTGACGGCAAGCCGTGACTTCCCCCCTGAAGTAAATATTGTAAATAATGAAAGGGCCTGCCAGCAGTGCTTGAGGAATGACTTCATCCCAAGCCATTTATACAGACTGTCAGAGGGGAAACAAAAAAGGAACTGGGCAGGGAAGAAAAGAATGGAAACTCCATCTGATTGGATAAAGAAACAGACTTGCTAATGCCTTCTGGGTAATAGAGATGGAGCACCACTTGAGCATTGGGTATGTGTGCTTGGGAGGGAGGGAAGCTTTTAATTGAGAGGTGAGAAGGATGGATCCCACAGTTAACTCCATTCTTCAAGGGCCATTAATATGGATCAGATAAGGTTTTTAGTGCACTGCACCTTCAGTGACACACAACATGCTCTATTAATCGTATTGATGTTGTGGATTTGCTGGATGATTATAGTAGAGTTTATCATATTCTGTTGTTAATACGCCTATATGATTAATATGTAAAATAGATGCAAATTATCAAGAACGTTTGTTTTCGGGTCACAGCTGAGACTAGGGCACCCGGGCCACTTAAGGGACAGCCTGAAACTTCCACCTCTCCCTATAGGAGACTATTGTGAGTCTAAAGCCCCTTTCACACAACAAATTACCTTAAAATTGCCAGAATTACTTTACCGGTTAATACACAAATATGCTGTTCACACACGCAATGTCGTTCTGGCTTTTTACCGGTAAGAGATCATTCACACATCAGCAGCAAAATACCAGTAAATTCTGTGGTGTCAGTTATCGGAAGTTGTCTTTAAATGCCGCGCCGTTGTCTTCAGCCGTTCACATGAGGATAAGCGCTAAAGAGTTTGACTGTCTATTCAATTTCACAACAATTTTTGACATCTAAGTGAAAGGCATAAGGGGATCAAACGGAACTCTTAAAAACACAAGACGCGCATAATAGTATCCAACTGCAGAGCGGCAACACTGATGAATGGAAAACATGAAACCGTATGTGATATTGCAATATAAAAATGACTCGTAAAATAAAATGTTTCTATGATGTAAAGCTGAAGTGCCAGCAGCCAATACTCCAGTTTTCAGTCACATTATCTTTCAGAAATCATTCTAATATGAAACTTTTCTTATGTTTTTTTTTTTTTTTTTTTACCTGGAGACCGTGACACAAAAGATATTTTTTCAGGATTCTTTGAAGAACAGAAAATTCAAAAGAATAGCATTTATTTGAAGTGGAAATTTTATAAATGTCTGTTCTGTCACTTTAATCTTTGCAGAATTAACAATACATTTTGTGAAAAAAAAAAAAAAAATCCCTCCAGTTACTTATACGTGTGCTTTTGAATGCTTTATGGAAGCTGCAACTTTGACTGTATATCTCACAAAATGACTTCATATCTCGCATTTGTCCCTTATCTGAAACCTTGTCTCACAATTACCTTATTTATTTATTTATTTATTATTTTTTACTCCAAGGCTGAAACAGGCTTCCATCTGCTTATCCCAAACATTTAGCTTTCTTAAATATCATTGTAAACCCAGTAATCCCATTATTTTCATTATTCCTACATTATTTCCCAATCCAACATTCTTTTTTTTTTTTACAGCTGATTATAGTCGCATTTGTGTCTTTTGAAAGTTACTTTTAACCAGGGCAACTTGTCTAAAGTGTATTTTAAACTGTAATATCACCAGAACTCATTTGGTTTCCTCATTTAGTAGCTATTTAGGAAGTGTTTCATGTTCTTATAATTAGAGCTCTTGTCTCTCGGCTCCTTCTGGCCCCTCCCCTCTCCGCTCTGTAGTTTTATCTTGACGCGGCTTATACCGCAGATCAAAAAAAAAATGTCCCCACTGAGGATGCCGTACTCCTGCAATTACCAAGATGTTTATTATATCTAGTGTAATAATTGTGGTCGCTACAGGATTATTTTAAAGTTATTACCACTTTGATGTTAGCGCTTTTCTCAGGTTGTGATTGTCTGTTTAATTGTACCAAAGTGACACATAAACCCCATTTTAAATTTAATGAAAGCGAGAAAAGTCAGATTATTAAAATATGACTGAATCGGCAGCCCGGCTGTGTAATTATTTTGGTAAATTTGTGCTGGAGGCATGATAGGGCAAACTGTACTCATTTGCAGAAGGCTAATTTAATAAAACTCAACCCTCTTTATATGAAGGTTTTCCTGTTTAACCCAATTGAAAAACCACACCATTTGCTGTACTAATATTTCCAGCACTATCGGCTAATGATGCTAACTCCAAACAGCCCGGAACCAGTAATTAACGGAGATGCTAATGAAAAGGTGGCGGCACCTTCAGCAACCTACTGCGGCGGACACTATCTATCTTGGACTAGTGGAAAATGTATCCTCTTATCTTGCAGCCCATAATCCTCCTCTTCTAATTAGCCACTTCGTTCAAGCAGAATGGAGAATCACAACTTTCATCCCTCCTTTTTCAGAGAGATTGAGAGAGCAGGTTCAACCTAAAGAGACTAGCGCTGTCGGTAGAGGAGGAGGAGGAGGAAGAGGAGGGGAGAGACAGCAGTGTATGTTACACTCTGCTGGTCACCTGTCAGCTGTCAGAGCAATTACAGCACCTCCTAGTGTAAATGTTTAAAGTGCGCATTTAGCATGTAGCACAGTGGCATCCTGTCCCTGTGATCCTGGCGAGGCTGGCACTCGGCGACAGCCCCTATGCCACACAAATCGCTGTAGACAGTGCGCTGTTAAAATCAATATGCTGCAGTTTTGTAGTGCTTCCGTCTGACTGCGCGCCGTTGTCTAATATAATGTAAATAATAAATTATCAGGAGCAGATTACCAGGCGGCGGAGACACTCCAC
>NW_024121122.1:2109104-2145902 GCF_016745375.1 Pimephales promelas | reverse complement strand
GAGTTATTGCAGCCAGTCTCATGCTCGTTCTCGGTTTGCACGCTCGTTGCCACACTAGATAAGGCTTTTTTTTTAAATTGTGCTGGTCGCTTGTTTACGTCTGCAGAGTCCATTTCAGTCAATACTGCTAGCGATCGTACCTATGTAAGCCCAAGTAGACGAAAACGCGCATGACGTAGCATTTTGTGAATTTTCATGCCAATTCGGACCCGACTCATCCACACACAATTGAGCCTACAGGCTGATAGAGGCAACCATGGTGGACAGTCAAGGTGTCATTCTTTCTATTACATTATGGTTGGCTCATAAATGTACAAATGAAGTAAAAACCTACACATAGCCCTTTAAGTTTTGTTCAAATCATATTGATGACTGAAATCTACTGCGCTGGTCACACTTTAGTTGTTTTATACGCTGGCACGGTGCTTTGTGATTCTTCAAATTGATTTCAATACTTTTTTTACACTACAGTTGTGTCCCATTTGTCTTTTGTTCCCATTCTTAAGGTTAATCAAACATATTACTTCTGGAGTTTCTTTGCAACCAAATTTGTAATATTTTTAATGGATTATGAATACACAGCAAGAGTAGAAGTGGAATTACTGCTCCGAAAACTCATGCAAAGGGCATTACTTTAGTATGATTTAATACACAAGTTACGGCAAATAAAAAAATAGGAATAAAATGAGGACATCTATCAACACCGTTTGCATTTACACAATGTGCCCTTGCTTACACAGGAACTCTTTATCAAGTTAAATATAGCTCGCACACTATACTTTAAATTTAGTTTGTGGATACTACATTTTAGACCATTTGTGTGTTTATGCATCATCTTCAAGTGAAGAAAAACTACACGCCCAAACTGCCGTCGTCCAATATTAATGCATTAGTGCAAATTTCAGTCTAGTAGCGGAGTCCAATGGCAATAAAGCATTATTAGATTCCTTAGCAGAGGTCAAGCCCCTCCGACAGGTCAATGGTTAACCCTATAGCTTTACTCGGTTCCTGGACTGTTGTCCTGGCTGGCGCCTGGGTGTCTGGGTGCTGGGCACTTAAAAGAAATAACGTAGCGCAGCTGCTGGTGTGTTTATTAGCAGGGGTGCTGATTTTATGTGTGTGTGCGCCTGTAATGCTGAAACGGATCCTGCCCTTAGACAGCAGAGTATTGACAGTCCTTCGGTGGCCTGGTGACAAGGCCATTCTTCATTACTCATGGCCTCAGGGAGAGAGGGGACTTGGGGTGGGGTATTGGGTGGTAATGGGGTTCAGGATTTGGAGCAGTCCAGCAGTGGCACACCCATTTGGGAGAGGCTTGGTGCGATTGCCATCACTTTGCCTGCTGAGATTTATAAGGTCTGCTTTTAGAAAGGAAATGTTTCAATCACCGTGCCTGCCAAGCATGTCCATCACTCTGACAGGCATTTATTTACGGCATCATAGAATTAAATCATGTGCACTACGTGTTACACACACACACACACGCATGCCAGGGAAGCCCTTTTCCAACTCTCCAACTAACTGGAAGAAAGCTTCCAGAAACATGTTCTACACAAGTACAGTTAATAAACACAGACTTGAATGCTTACCAACACATTGCTACTGTGGTGGGAAAAAAACCCTTAGTACTCATGAGGGCAATAGATTACCTTTACATGCATGTGCCTTTAAACTGGATGTGCTAGCAATAAACATATTGACAGTTTAGATAAATTTGAACTAATTCTTCAAACTGTTGCTTTGGAATGACAACAGTTGACCTAAGTGTGAAAACTGACAGGATGAGTCAGTGGGTGCTAATAATGGCTATAGCACCCCCTTGCATTAATGCAGAGAATGCATCTTTTGCAGCTAAAAGCGTTTATGTTCATATATTTATTTTTGGCAAAAGTCCTATCCTTAAGTTCACTGAATGGGTATGTGAAAGAGATTATAGAATGGCAATGATAGACTGCACATTTGAGTTTTCAATCAAACAGAATCTTACCTTAGTGTCTTCTTAATATAAAGTTACTATGGCCAGTAACTAATGGCGCTTTTCCACTGCATGGTACGGTACGGCACGGTTCGGCACAGCACGCTTTGGTGCTTTTCCACTGCATGGTACGGTACGGTACGGCTCGGCTGGGTACGGCTCACTTGTAGAGTTTTCCACTGCTTGGTACGGAACGGCTTGGATAGGTATAAATCAATTTTAGACTTTATAATTATGAAATAATCCTGGGAAAAAAATATCACAGTTCCCACAAAAATACAACATTGATAATGTTAAAAATGTTTCTTTAAGCATCAAATCATCAATGATTTTTTGTAGGATCATGTGACACTGAAGAATTCTAAATTTTAAAATAGAAATGGAATAATAAAAAATAAATAAAATAAAGTTATTTTTAATTGTAATAATATTTCACATTATTAAGTGTATTTTTGATCAAATAAATGCAGTGGTGAGCATAAGAAACTTCTTTTAAAAATATATACAATTATTTTCATGAGCTATCGCTCTTTTCTAATTTAAATCCATAGGATCTGTTTGAGTAGTTTTAAACACAATTCAACTGCTTCTGTGTCACTTATAACAATGACGCAAGAGTGCATTTTACATAAAATCATGTCGGAAATCTACAGTGTGTGCCAATGGGACATTCTCAAAAGCTGAGTTAGCTATAGTAACCAATCTGGGTGGAGCTTAGCAAAGCATCAATTGAAGTTGAATCAACAAAACCGTGCCAATACTTAAGGGTGTAACGCTTATCAAATAGGTCATTATAACCAAAACTAGCCATAAAAAGGGTTTTAGGGCTTCCACTGTAAGACTGCGCTCTAAATCCAGGAGTCCGAGACTCCCACTATCTGGCTCCATCAATGTGACATGATGAGTCCAGCACCCCTCCACTTTGTCCTGAGAAATATTTAAAGAAAGACAGAGTGGAATTACCTGACACAGGACAGGATTAGACGGAGCACAGACTGATAAATTTTTCAGTGCAATGAGATGTTGTGGCTGAATAAAACATTGCTTTTTAAATAGACATGGGCTAACATGGAAGGTGTTTCCTGCCAGTCTCTCTCCGGAGCCGTTGACAGCTACACGCTCCTGTCACATGCAGCCACACTGACTGATACAGTTCAGCATACTCTCTCTCAGTGCACTCTTTCTTACCACTTTCACATCAGATTTGGCATCATCCTCCTGTATCTCACCCGATACTGAATGGCAGCCTGTCTGTGGCATGAAGAAATGTGTGTGCGTGTCTTTTGGTGTCCTCTGTGACAAAGTACATAGCACCCTCTTTGTGAGTACAGAGACCTAGCCTGACTCTCTCACACAGCATTAGCATGCCAACATGCCCTCTCGCACCTACCGCCCGGTACACGTGCCTGACGTGATCCTACACACTAGGACGGCTCGCCCCTTTTTCTCTCTCCCGCGCTGTCTGTCGGTGACCCCACTGTTACTCTGAGTTCTTACAGATGGCCTGAGCTCAGATAGCATCTGCCTCCTCCCATCCATCACAAGCGGCTGCTCTGTGGAGCTCCTCGGCGGGGGCCCGCGTGCTTGCCAGATCCGTTACCCCACCTCTGTGTGTGGGACTCAGGTACCGAACGCTGCCTGCTAGCCTACGGTCACTCAAAAGAGGGAGGAACCTGAGTCTCCGCGGTCCAGACTGGGAGCGAAGGCCTGGCTGTGGGTTATTAATGGGCCCCCTTCGTTGTGCCTCGGCCCCCGAGGCATCTGCCTCCGTAGCTCCTGGCACGGGATACTGCCTCATAAATCTCCTTAAATAATACCGCGAGGCAGCTAGGGGAAAGGGGTCACTACGGAAACAAGGCAGTCAGACTGAGATGAAGTGTCAGTGATGCATGGCCTGTGCCCCCGAATGCAGGTAACATCCCTCCCCCCCAAACACACACACACGCACACATAGAAAAAATTGGAGGAGGGTATCAAGATGCAAAGCTGGAACTATGAAAGAGATTTTATCAGGAAAACGAGGTATATATTTTTTTGTGCAAAACTTCTCAAGAGACCCGATGAGTCCCCCAAAATCACAGCTCCAGCAGCAGATGAAGGAGTTGTAGGTCGCAGCTAGTGGAGTGGCAGCTGAAAGCCGAACATGTGGTTTGAATTAACACCCTCCCCAGGGTTCAGCCCAACAGCGGGGGGAGGCAGGATCTGAGACTACCTTGTGATGATAGACACATCCGTCTGATTATTGTTCTTCTCCTGACACACATCACTTTCACATGCACTGTAGAGTTCCCACGCTTTTTTCTCTTGTGTGCTTCAGAAGGTTTAGTGTACTCAAAATGTGGATATGATAATATTTCTTAGAAGATTATAGACCAGGGTCAGAATCTAATCAGGTCTTTGGGCAACAATGTCACCAAAAGTGATGAAAATGCCTCCATAATGATTTTATCTATTATAAAATAGCTGTTGTGATATTTTTCAGAATATTCAGTTTGATTCTATCCAAATGGATTATATCTGGTATATATTGTATATGCACCTATACTTTATTAAGATGTCTAGCTTCCTATGTTTCTTCACCTCTTCTTCGGGTCTTTAGGAGTTGTTTATTTATTTATTTATTTATTTATTTTGCCACAGCCACCTTTGATTTGAGGATTCTGCTATTCTTTAAAGTTGCTTTGGATTTTTTTTTTTCATATCAAAAATATGAATATTCCAGAATATTATGTAGTGTTTCAAATAATATTATTTTATCTTTTTGTGCTTTCATAATTGTAAAATGTAAAATAATAATAATTTGTCTTGTACACAAGCTTATTATGTACACTAGTGTTCAAACGTTTGGAGACTAAGAGAATGCTCTTCTTGAGCAAGGGTGCATTAATCAAAGCTTAAGCGACTTTTAAATTGTTAAATGTTATATATATTAAATATATATGTGTTCTTTTGAACTTAATATTTATCAAATAATCATAAAAATATATTAATTTTTCCAAAAAAAAAAAATATATTTAGCAGGACTTATATTCTAAATGTTGATAATTATAAGAAGAAATGGTCCATGAGCACTAAATCATCATATTAGTATGATTTTTTTTTTTTTCTGATGGATCATGTGACACTTAAGGCTTAAGTAATGGTGCTGAAAATTCCGATCTGCAATTACTGTACAGGAATAAACTACACGTATCGAAATACAAAATTGTAAGACTATTTCGCAATATTACTATTTTACTGTAGTTTTGATCAAATTCAGCACTGGCACTTATTTCAAAGACATTTTGAACAGTATGTATTTACTGTTTATGTCACAATTCAATTTAGTTTTTTTTTTAAATTCTGAAGAATAAATAAACCTGATAAAACCAAAACGGGCAACACCAATGCTATAGATAATGCATGTATCGTTGGTTTTGATTCGAGAGTTTATTATCAGTAGCCTACCTAACTTCTTCCTATAACAGTTCTATTCTGAAACAGCCTTCATTGTTGCGCTCTGCTCAGGTAACGCAGCCCGTGTGCCGGAGCTTTGAGCACGAAGAAGATTGTTATATATTGGTTTAATAAAGTCAGAGACAAATGAAGCCCCCCTGCCAAAGAGGACTGTGTTACACACTTCATGAACCAAATTAGTGTGGCAGCGCAACACGCCGATGCGTCGCTTTTGTTCTGGAGATGATCTGCATAGCGGAGCTCATTTCTCAGACAGATAAATCTGACGGCAAGCCGTGACTTCCCCCCTGAAGTAAATATTGTAAATAATGAAAGGGCCTGCCAGCAGTGCTTGAGGAATGACTTCATCCCAAGCCATTTATACAGACTGTCAGAGGGGAACAAAAAAGGAACTGGGCAGGGAAGAAAAGAATGGAAACTCCATCTGATTGGATAAAGAAACAGACTTGCTAATGCCTTCTGGGTAATAGAGATGGAGCACCACTTGAGCATTGGGTATGTGTGCTTGGGAGGGAGGGAAGCTTTTAATTGAGAGGTGAGAAGGATGGATCCCACAGGTTAACTCCATTCTTCAAGGGCCATTAATATGGATCAGATAAGGTTTTTAGTGCACTGCACCTTCAGTGACACACAACATGCTCTATTAATCGTATTGATGTTGTGGATTTGCTGGATGATTATAGTAGAGTTTATCATATTCTGTTGTTAATACACCTATATGATTAATATGTAAAATAGATGCAAATTATCAAGAACGTTTGTTTTCGGGTCACAGCTGAGACTAGGGCACCCGGGCCACTTAAGGGACAGCCTGAAACTTCCACCTCTCCCTATAGGAGACTATTGTGAGTCTAAAGCCCCTTTCACACAACAAATTACTTTAAAATTGCCAGAATTACTTTACCGGTTAATACACAAATATGCTGTTCACACACGCAATGTCGTTCTGGCTTTTTACCGGTAAGAGATCATTCACACATCAGCAGCAAAATACCAGTAAATTCTGTGATGTCAGTCATCGGAAGTTGTCTTTAAATGCCGCGCCGTTGTCTTCAGCCGTTCACATGAGGAGAAGCGCTATAGAGTTTGACTGTCTATTCAATTTCACAACAATTTTTGACATCTAAGTGAAAGGCATAAGGGGATCAAACGGAACTCTTAAAAACACAAGACGCGCATAATAGTATCCAACTGCAGAGCGGCAACACTGATGAATGGAAAACATGAAACCGTATGTGATATTGCAATATAAAAATGACTCGTAAAATAAAATGTTTCTATGATGCAAAGCTGAAGTGCCAGCAGCCAATACTCCAGTTTTCAGTCACATTATCTTTTAGAAATCATTCTAATATGAAACTTTTCTTATGTTTTTTTTTTTTTTTTTTTTTTTTACCTGGAGACCGTGACAAAAAGATATTTTTTTCAGGATTCTTTGAAGAACAGAAAATTCAAAAGAATAGCATTTATTTGAAGTGGAAATTTTTTGTAACATTATAAATGTCTGTTCTGTCACTTTAATCTTTGCAGAATTAACAATACATTTTGTTGAAAAAAAAAAAAAAAATCCCTCCAGTTACTTATACGTGTGCTTTTGAATGCTTTATGGAAGCTGCAACTTTGACTGTATATCTCACAAAATGACTTCATATCTCGCATTTGTCCCTTATCTGAAACCTTGTCTCACAATTACCTTATTTATTTATTTATAATTTTTTACTCCAAGGCTGAAACAGGCATCCATCTGCTTATCCCAAACATTTAGCTTTCTTAAATATCATTGTAAACCCAGTAATCCCATTATTTTCATTATTCCTACATTATTTCCCAATCCAACATTCTTTTTTTTTTTTTACAGCTGATTATAGTCGCATTTGTGTCTTTTGAAAGTTACTTTTAACCAGGGCAACTTGTCTAAAGTGTATTTTAAACTGTAATATCACCAGACTCATTTGGTTTCCTCATTTAGTAGCTATTTAGGAAGTGTTTCATGTTCTTATAATTAGAGCTCTTGTCTCTCGGCTCCTTCTGGCCCCTCCCCTCTCCGCTCTGTAGTTTTATCTTGACGCGGCTTATACCGCAGATCAAAAAAAATGTCCTACTGAGGATGCCGTACTCCTGCAATTACCAAGATGTTTATTATATCTAGTGTAATAATTGTGGTCGCTACAGGGATTATTTTAAAGTTATTACCACTTTGATGTTAGCGCTTTTCTCAGGTTGTGATTGTGTGTTTAATTGTACCAAAGTGACACATAAACCCCATTTTAATTTAATGAAAGCGAGAAAGTCAGATTATTAAAATATGGCTGAATCGGCAGCCCGGCTGTGTAATTATTTTGGTAAATTTGTGCTGGGAGGCATGATAGGGCAAACTGTACTCATTTGCAGAAGGCTAATTTAATAAAACTCAACCCTCTTTATATGAAGGTTTTCCTGTTTAACCCAATTGAAAACCACACCAATTTGCTGTACTAATATTTCCAGCACTATCGGGCTAATGATGCTAACTCCAAACAGCCCGGAACCAGTAATTAACGGAGATGCTAATGAAAAGGTGGCGGCACCTTCAGCAACCTACTGCGGCGGACACTATCTATCTTGGACTAGAGGAAAATGTATCCTCTTATCTTGCAGCCCATAATCCTCCTCTTCTAATTAGCCACTTCGTTCAAGCAGAATGGAGAATCACAACTTTCATCCCTCCTTTTTCAGAGAGATTGAGAGAGCAGGGTTCAACCTAAAGAGACTAGCGCTGTCGGTAGGAGGAGGAGGAGGAAGAGGAGGGGAGAGACAGCAGTGTATGTTACACTCTGCTGGTCACCTGTCAGCTGTCAGAGCAATTACAGCACCTCCTAGTGTTAAATGTTTAAAGTGCGCATTAGCATGTAGCACAGTGGCATCCTGTCCCTGTGATCCTGCGAGGCTGGCACTCGGCGACAGCCCCTATGCCACCACAAATCGCTGTAGACAGTGCGCTGTTAAAATCAATATGCTGCAGTTTTGTAGTGCTTCCGTCTGACTGCGCGCCGTTGTCTAATATAATGTAAATAATAAATTATCAGGAGCAGATTACCAGGCGGCGGAGACACTCCACCTCGCACTCACTCGCTCAAGAGCACTAATAGAGTCACACATCACACTTTTGCACATCTTTTTCTCCTGCTCGGGCTTTTTAATAGACTACACGCTTAAAAATAAAGGTTGTTTTAAAAATAAAAGCAGCAGCAGCAATACCCAGTTGCCCATGTAAATAATTCTTTTCAGAACCATTTTTTTCTTAGTAAGAAGAACATTTTAATAATCAGATCCATTTTCCACTCTAAAGAACCCTTTGTACAATGTAAATGTTCTAATAAAGAATCTTTGTTTTTAAGAGGGTATACAACATCTACGATCAAGCAAACCGAATGGATTTGTGCTGGTATGATGTCAGAAGACTAATTCCTTTCTGGTTCTTTCAAGAGTTTTATCATTTATATATATATATGTATCGATGTATGTTTAAAATAAAGCCTGTGGTAAACATTACTTTGACATTTTGTTCTACAATGTAAATTTAAAACTCCATAGGAAAAGGCAAATTAGACCAGGTTCTCCCATCATACCATGATTAATTAGTGATACATTGAATAAACTGGCATTATTAACATTTAAATACATTTTTATTTTGAAAGCAGAGAGTCTGAGTTTGTCTTTAAATTTCCCCTGTGGCATTTTACATCTGCACCTGGACCCCCTTTCTTGTGGGTTAAAACAGCGATTAGGTTTTAGTGGGACACGCCGGATGAGAGGAGACGTACAGCAGGCAGGGAGCGAGTGAGTTCTAATTAGGTCAGTGGAAGAGAAAGGCAGCGCACTCGTTCTCCGTGAAAAGGTCCCTCTGTCCTTTGCGTCCTATCTGCGGGTGACTGGATAAGACAGGTGAAGGCAAGTAGAAGTGGTAGCTGTCAATACACCTCCCTCGCTCCCCTTCCCTCTGATGCCATGAATTATTTGTGAGAGCAGGCGATGACAAAAGGATGCCGCTCGCTCTCAAAGCCTCACCTGCCGTCCCGTCACACCCACAGAGTTGATTCCATCAGACATGCGAGGGGGAACAGAGTTCCCTCCTTTACATTTCTCTCTGCTCTGCTCTTTTCTCTAACCTCATCATGCCTATATCAAAGCACTGTAAACGAGTGCCGTCCCGCTCTAGCTGGACCCCCATGCTATACATTTCCATTTTTCATAGACTATGCTTTTTGCAAAGTCATTCTATTTATTTATACCAGTATGAGGCAAATAATCTCAAAAATGAAATCATGCCAAAGCCTTAAACAATAATTAGCTAGATTCTGTTGTCAGTCAGAGGCAATTGAGTATCTTAAATACAAAAATAAAAATAAATAAATAAATAAAAAGTGTAAAAGCCACAGAAATACTATAATGATTTCATGGGGTAGGCTGAATCTTATTATTTGGTTGGTAAGAAATCACCTTTTTCCGCAGTTATTCAACAAGTATTTAGATGGTAACACTTGGCATAAAAAGCAATCTATTACAATTATTTAATCATCACAATAGCTTGAAATAACTTCAAATAACAATAAATAATTCAATGAATAATACTAATACCATATATTAATCTAGGTTAATGTTAATTTATACATGTAATAATACATTTTAAATCAAACAATAACCAAAAATACTACATTCATAAATTACTTTAACCTAAATGCTGTTTAAAATATATAGAAATTGTCATTGTTTGTTCATGATACCTACTAACTAATTATAATTACTAATCGAACCATACGATTGTAAAGTGTTCTCATTACATAAGGCCATGCCTGTGCAAAATTATAATAAATAATTTATGGCTAAAAAGTAAGCTTTACTTACACAAAGATATCAGAAAGGAATGTGATGTACTGTATCAATCCATATAGCACTGTTTTGAATCGAAAATCGATATTTTTGTGATCATCGGATTCATAGCATTATAGGTCAAAAAACAATATTCCTTTGAGGTTAATCTGACCGCATCCTTCTATTCCGGTGTTTTTGTAGGGAATATAGGGAGTAGCTAAGTATTACTCAGGCCAGTTTGTCGGAGCCCTTTGGCAGTGAGTAACAGTGTGCTGTAAAGCTCTAGTCTTCACACAAAAAGCTGGCGGTCTAATGATCCCACTGGCTGCTGACCCTCAGGCCTGCTCTGTCCCTCCACCACCCCTCCATTACACTCCCTTCCTCCCTCCCTTCCTTCAACCCTGCCACATCTGCTGCCTCTCGCCAAAGGAAAAAAAAAATCAATCTCTCCATCATGAATTATTGAGGTGTTTGCCTACAGCCTCTGAAATATACAGGAGGGTGGTCTCTCTCTCTCTCTCTCTCTCTCTCTCTCTCTCTCTCTCTCTCTCTCTCTCTCTCTCTTTTCTTATAAATTTAGTTTAAGATTTGTAAATGATGAGAATGATTACATAACAGAATGATTTTAATATGCTTTTTTTTTACTTTCCACCTTAGATGCTTTATTTGTGCAGTTCACATTGTGTTGAATCTATCGTGTGGGATCTTGTATTTCCCTCTGAGCGGTGCAATTAATTTGTGCCTTATGTACACGGCCAAAGCACAGAGGCTGTTTACAGAAAATATATCTGTCCATAGCTTTCTGTATGATTAGCTAAAACTAGGGTCATTTGTGCTGAATTAGTCAATTATAACCATTAAGCCAGAGACGGAAGGGTTTAATGTGTAAATCTCAGCATAAAATATATGAAACAGCTGCAAATGGGGAGTAGGAGCAGTTATTTCCACTTCGACTCTCAAAACCCTCCCCTAATGAACTGAAGTTTAAGTTATTACACCATCGCCTGCTGTACTACTGCTGGTCTGCTCTCTCACACACCTCCACTGGCACTTGTAAACAATAGCTTTGGCTGTAATGATTACATTCAATCAGGCAGTTGTCATATGACAATCATTATCCCTCCTCCAGTGGCAGCAACTTGATTGACAGCTCCCCAAAACCCATGTGTGGTGGCTGCACATCGTTGCCTGGCTTCAGCTATCAATTACAGGCTTGGATTTGAAGCATTTATTATGTAAAATAATTCTACACTGCACTCGTCTCTTGGGTCTGGTCCCCGCTGTCTGATGTGAAATTTCTCTCCTCGCTCTCCTCTTTCACGTTCATTGTCTCTCGCTCACTCTTTCTGTCTCACTCAACTCTTTATTGTTATTTCGTAAAGGGTGCGTCTTCCATTCGTTGCTCTTAAATCGACACAGCCCAGGTAGTAATGGTATAAGACTCCAATGGATTGTCAAAGGGAGGAAATCCAGCAATTCAAAACTGTTGAAAAATTTAATTCATTCTTTTTTAATGTTTACCTGACCAATAAAGAGTCATCTTGGACTATTGACAACTTGTGGGTAGTGGCCAACTTGTGGCATAATGCAAACGCAATGCCATGTGATGTCATTGTAGAAATTGCTATTCTCAGTCAGCCATGACTCATTTATTCGACTAGAGGAAGTTTAACCAGTGCTATTGAGATCTCGCAATCTCAAAACCCAACTTTTCTTATAGAATCATATTATATACACTACCTTTCAAACGTTTGGGGTCTGTAAGACTTGTTTTTTTTTTTTTTTTTTTTAATGTTTTTGAAAGAAGTTCTTATGCCCACTAAGGCTGTATTTATTTGATCAAAAATACAACAGTAATATTGCAAAATATTATTACAATTTAATATAAATGTTTTCTATTTTAATACATTTTAAAATGTTGTCTATTATTGTGACGCAAAGCTGAATTTTATTATTACTCCAGTCTTCAGTGTCAAATCCTTCAGAAATCATTCTAATATGCTGATTTCTTGCTCAAGAAACATTTTTTTATTATTATCAATGTGCTTAATATTTTTGTAGAAACTGATAATTTTTTTCTGGATTACTTTATGAATAGAAAGTTTAAAATAAACAGTATTGCAGTTTTTTTGTAATGTCTTTACTGTCAATTTTAATTAATTTAGAGCATCCTTGCTCAATAAAATATACAAAAATCTATCTGACCCCAAAGTTATGAACAGCAGTGAATATGAAAGGTTGAAAAAATACTGAGTGCACCTTTAATATAGAACATGATGAATTAGAGTTTTTTTTTTTAGATAAATAAATACATTCTGTGTACCAAAACAGTCCACACACATTCACCAAAAGAGGACTAAAAATAAATAATGCTACTAAAAATAAAATAAAAAAAACACTCGAGACTGATTCACTCTGAGGAAACATTTGCAGACAATGGAAGACAGAGAGTGTAAATTCTTCTACTATGATGTTATGATAAGAGAATTCTCTTTGCTCGCTCGCAGTTTCTTCTTTCTCTCTCTCTCTTTCTGAAATAGTTCTTCGGTTGCATTTGGCACCAAACTCGCAGGCCAGTGCAGAAATCCAGCCATAATAAATGGAGGGAGGAGGGAAAAATAAGACATCTGAAAGACCAGCTAAGCAAGCCGGTGATATTTCTTCTTCTTTTTTTTCTTTCCTCTTTTTTTTTTTTTTTTTGCCTGGGACAGATCTTTTGGAGATGTGTATTGTAAGCAATTTTAGAGCTGTCAGCACAACATGCCTACTGGTCTCAGCTTGCCCGAAGGCGGAGAAAGGGGAAGGTTAGACTTCTTGTAGCTGTCAGACTCTACTCTGCATTATTATTATTTTATTTGCCGTATCTGGTCTTGAAGGAATTACAAGAAAATTCAGAGGACATTAAGTTGGGAGGCTAACCGATGCACGTGTATATTTTGAAAGCATGAGCAATATGTTTTGTTTTGTTTTTTTCTAGAGGGGAGCTAAAAGAGAGATCGAGTGAATGACAAACAGAGGCTGAAACGGACAGCGAGTTACAGGGCCGCCTGGCTTTAGCGCTGCCGCTCAGAAGATTAGCCTATCACTCGTCAACATGGTGTCGCCTTACTCAATTAGCCACAACTCAAACTCTGTGTTTTAAACAACTGCAACATTCCTATCGTGCCCACATAGTAGAGGTAATGGAGAGCTGCCTTCGAGAAGACATCTGCCCCTGGTCCCATTAAGACAGCCCATGCTGCTGTCTCACTAAGGCATTCTGGGAGACTTGAATGAAGATAAGATGGTGTAAGGTGAGGAGAGAGCAGATGAAGAGAGATATCATGCCATACCGTATGGCACTTTGAGTGTTGCTCTATGGCAAGAACGGGCATTGACTGTGTCTCCCAGAAATGGGCACATTTATATTCTCTTTCTCTGAGTCCCCCCCTCTCACACTCTTATGGTCTGCGTTAGCCTTCATAAAATATTCATGTTGGTTGTGCTCAGTGCCATAATTGCCATCTCAGCCTCTGAATAATTGATGGCTGGTGCCGTTGACTTGGTCTCATTTACTGAGAGTGTGGGTAATACCATACTCGCACATGCCACATGCTTTTATGCCATGCTGCCGCAGTTAGTGCTGACTCCAGATCGGCCATTCTCTCTGCACACCACTATCATTCATTTGAAACCACCCTCACAGCTACAATCAAATGCATTTAAATCAATAGTGCAAGTGACTTGGGCTACAAGTATCTTTGGAAACACATTTCCAAATGTGTTTCCAAAAACTATTTCATTTGATGTGCTTTTTAGAAGCGAAGGAAACTGGATAAGGGGCAGCTGAAATTTTGACAAATGATTTTCTGTTTATTAAAGTGCATTTTTCTCTGATCGTCGCACTTTGAGTTGGTGTCTGATTGTAAAGACCACTTTCTGTGTGGATGTTTTGTAACTATTTAATTTGACGACTAGCAAAACGGGTTCGATTTTGTGAATCGTTCCTGTGCTGAGATTTGAGGAGAACAACACAGAATGTTCAACACAGTCAGGCGAAACTGCAGGAGAGTTAATTAATGGGCCAGAGCTGAGCGGACAGATGTGACCCCTTGTTAGACTGAGGTCAAAGGTCAATTTCTTGAGGATTACATTAACCCTGCCTACACCAACCCCATCAGTCCTCGACTTCTGCTTTAATTCGTTGCTCTCCTTCTTTTTCGCCCTGACATTCCTTCTTACCTCCTCTCTTTAAGTCAACTTCATAGGGTATTCGACCATCTCTGTTCAGTCTAAAGGGCACTACAAAATGCATAGGGAACAATATTACATCAATATATCACGTCACAGGAAGCGGAGACATGACATTTCAGTGACATAAAAGTCATTGCACATCAACTGAATACCACAAAAATATATTTTTGAAACCTAAACGGGGAAAATCTAATTCCTTGCAACTGTTAATGGGTAAAAAACACATAAGTGATCATTGCCATTGTCATGGCCATTGGCCAAGAAACAAATAAGAATTATTTTCATTTTAAACAGCACAGCCATCATTTATCATTTAATTTTGTCTTTTTGATTATGAGGAATGATAACTATTTAAATAAATAAAAATTGATTTTTTATTTTATTTTAAAATAATATTAAGTGAAAAAAATATATATTTCTTGAGCAGCAAATTAGCATATTAGAAAGATTTCTGAAGTTTCATGTAACATTGAAGACTGGAATTATAATGCTGAAAATTCAGCTTTACCATTACGGAAATAAGGATGAAAATCCCTGTGTAGTTGAGCAATAAACACTGCCTGGGATTTTGTGAATCACTCTCTCATTCTTCCACATCCACTTTTCCAGTTCCGCTTTCATTAGCATCCGCTCTGATGTGTCTAAAAGTACAATGTAAGAATTATTAAGCAGAGCAGTAAGGTGAGGCTCTGACTCAAACTCGTCCTACCCATCAGACACTTGGAGCGTTGCCCTCTTCCTCACGCTGACTGTGGTAATAGCCCTCTCTAATTGAAGTGCTCTTAGTCGTGCCATTTGCAATGCACTGTCCAATCTCTTCTAAAAGCATAAGGTCCCTGTCCGAAGTGCCCTACAGAGGGGACAGTAAGCACTTTATTAAACATTACACGTGTGATTACATGTACCCTCCCTGTTCGGCAGACATCATAGTACTCTTGCTAATGCTAATGGAGCTAAAGGGTCAACAAAGTCAAACTATATACACATTACACATGTGAATGGGGGCTCTAAAAACTATGAGTGAGTGTTTATGTGAACGTGGCGTGCGGTTAGGAGACCAGAAGGACAAATCTGTGGAGTGGAGGGAAAGAAAGACAAAGGATGTCTTCCTAAAGTGAGGGCACCCAGGGTTTTGCAGGGGATTTAGGAGGACTATGAGAGCGTGATGTCAGCGATGAGGTTAAGCCCAGACTTATCTCCACACAAAGCAGGAAAGAGAAAGAAATCGAGAGCGTGGAAGAATAAGGGACAGTTCAGGAGTGCTCAGACAGGGTCAGTGGCAGAGGGAATCAGCGAGGAAGAAGCCACGGCTTAGAGTTCTTAAATGATATTATAGACGAGGTCTGTAGCGCTAATCTGCTTACCCAAACAACACTGTGGATAACACACACACAAACATGTTTTTATCAATGCACCCAATGAGCTGCAAATGCTAGATCTGATCGATATGCACTGCACACTCAATCATACACAGCATATTTTTGTTCCATATATTTACAAATTACACACACACCCATAGACAACATTTGAAGTGGATCTTTCATCAAAGTTATACATGAACCTTGAACAACCCAGTCTTGTCTTAGGACAACTTTGATGAAGTGTTTTGATCCACATCCAATGTGTATAGACCATTTCACAAGATGTAAACAACACTGGTCCAGAAGCACTTCCTGTTTCAGTTTGTAACTGTTTTCTTTATTTCACATGTAAAGAAAACGTCTTAAAGATGATTGTTTAACTTTTTGATTCAGTTTTATATGTTCTGTTGGTTGTATTTTATCCCAGCTTTTATGTAGTGTTAAAAAACTGAAACAGGAAGTGCTTCTGGACCAGTGTTGTTTACATCTTGTGAAATGGTCTATATATATATATATATATATATATATATATATATACATTTGAAGTGGATCAAAAAAGTTAATCAAAGTTGTTCTCTTTAAGTAAAGATACAGTATGCGATCATATGTACAGTATACATATTTTCCATCTATGCTACTTGGCACAAAGGCTTGAAATTTGGATGAATGGCCTGACACACATTGATGTGTAATGTTGTAGATGTTAGAAGGGTGGCACAAACAGTAGATTATAAAGCAAAGGATGAGACCTGTGCCGCTTAATCCCAGCCAGTGCACACAGACTATGCATATTACATTCCTTCATTGCTAACAAGTCAGCTGCACTCACTCACTCACTCACTCACTCACTCACTCACTCACTCACTCACTCTCTCTCTCTCACACACACACACACATTGTTATTGTCATTGTGAGGCTTTCCACTGACTTCTATTGTTTTTGATATAAGCTAATACTGACTAGCCTTAACCTAAATTCTAACCACACCCCTAAAATAATCAATTTTTATGAAAAAAGTTTATACGTATACATATGCATTTATCAATAATAATAATAATAATACTTATTATTATAGCCTAAGAAGAGAAGAATGGATGAGTACACATACATATTAAGCTACACTTTGCAGAAAAAATTATATTTAAATATGTTTTTTTTGTTTTGTTTTGTTTTTTTGTTTTTTTTTGGGGGGGGGGTTACATTTTTTATTATAAAAAAATCAACGGCTAGACTGTTTGTTTGGGTTAGTCTGTAGTATTTATATTTAGCTGTACACTTGCGTTCAAAGGTTTGGGGTTGATATTTGGTATGTATTTTTAATGTCTTTGAAAGAAGTCTCTTATGCTCATCATTTTATTTTAATTACTATTATTTAATTTTTTCAAGTTTTGTTGTAAATGTAAAAAAATTGACTGTCACTTTTGATCAATATAATGCATCCTTTTTGAGTAAAAGTATTCATTTGAACTATTGTGTCTATAAAATGAATAGGAGTCCATGGTATTGTTAGTAAAAGATGATGGATATGTAGGTCACTGCAATAGTATCAATGCATTTGTGTAAGTAGTGACAGGCAGCAAATATAATAGTGTATGCTGCAGATAGATGTGGGTTCTCAACTATACCAGTGCAGTGAACCAGAAAACCATAAATGAAGAAAAAAGAGATACCCCACTGTGCTAATTAGTATTGTAGATTTCAGACTGCAGAGAAAGGAGGGGAAACACGCTGAGTCACAGCCATACAATATCTGACAAGCCCACTGGATCCAACATTAAAACACTGTTATTAAAATGCATAAACAATAAACGCTTAGAAATCATTTGAGAGACATTATTAATTTAATTGATAAAGGACACAGAAACATTTACAATATTGGATGTACCCCTGTGAAGTTGAGCACAAGTACACAGTACAGTGAATAGACGCGTCTAGCATATTTCTTTATAATAGTTAATAAGTGTTAATAGGGATTCATAAATCAATCTACTATGGTTGCCTTAACAACTTCGGTAACATTTCAATCTCTCCTGATCTCCTGTGTTCTTCTTTTCACTCAGCTGACAGGCATGTTTCTGGCGTCTTCATATCCTAGACAGTGTGTTGCTTATTGTAACTTTGTGAATATGTATGTAGCTATCTATCTTAAGAATGCAGAGTAGGAGGATGTAGGTTAACTCCTCATAGCGGGGTGGCACATAATATAGCTCTAATGTGGTCAATGTCAATGCCACACAACCCTGCCATCTTTTCCACAGTCTCTGCGCCAGAGTCATGAACAAAATGGACTTACCTCATAAATCCTTTTATTCTGTGTTTTTCCAGGTTCTTCCTGAAATTCTTTCTCAAATGCAACCAGAACTGCCTAAAGAATGCAGGAAACCCACGAGACATGCGGCGCTTTCAGGTAAGACCATGTTAGACCAAAATTGCAATTTTAGTCATATATGTGACTGGACAAGCTGCATTTATATTGTCGTTAATAACATTGCAAGTACTATTATAATAATGATTAGTTTATTTATTATATTAATGTTTAACAGATAAGTAGTTCATGAAAATCCATATAGGATTTTGAAAGTATATTTGAAATATTTTATTTTACTATGACTCTACATTCTTAATTGACGGAATTGCATGCTATACTATACATACTCAAACAATCAGAATAAATTGATCAATATTTGCTAAAAAAAATCTTTCAAATACATTACATTAGACTATTAATAAATAGATATTAGATAAAGTGGCTATAAATAGTATATACACAATTATATATTTTTATTATAATTGTATGTATTATATTATTACATACACTGAATTAACACATTCAACTGACCACCCACTATTTCACTTAAAATGTGGTTTTATGTAATTTTGAGGCCAAAGAATGGTTTCTTAACTGATAAAATGTGAGTACTTGAGAACATATAAAGAAATACTGATGGAGAATAGAGAGAGAAAAAAGAAGCTTTGAGCGAATGAAGTGGCTGCCCAGAACAGGGATAATGTAAGCGGTGTTTGCCAAGTCTCATCAAGCCTCTTCCTCTCTTGAGATTGAGAGACCTCTCAAAGCCTGAGAGCCATTTAAATCAAGAGGCTCCTCAGTTGCTGTGAGACACCTCTAGTCTATGACTTTAGCTCCTTGAGAGCTGTTAGCTGCTGTCATGGTTCCAGGCTCTCTGGTGAAATGTGCCTGTATGTCAATTTATCAGTCAGCGGTTACACGTGTGTTTGTGCTGCCTCAACACTTGAGCTGTTTGTTTGAGCTGCGTATTCATTTGTATACAAGGACCGAGTGTGTCTTTGTGGGTCAAGTGAAATGCAGTCATTATTCGTCTTCTGCAGGTGGTGGTGTCTACGACGGTCAACGTGGACGGACACGTCCTGGCTGTGTCTGATAACATGTTTGTACACAATAACTCTAAACATGGACGTAGAGCTCGCAGGCTGGACCCGTCTGAAGGAACTCCGTCATATCTGGAGCACGGTGAGAGTACATACTGTATGTGTCTACCTGTTTACATGCATTTTGTTGAGAAATAAAAACACGAGTTTGTCATTTTTCACACTGAGAAAAATAGGGGGAAACAGAAGGAATAAAAGACAAGACTTACACCTGCAATGTTTATGTAGTTGCCGTTATAAAATCCTTCATTGTACTTTTCCCCACAACAAACTCTTTTATTTGCACACGGCTAACGTTCCTAGCACATCCAGCAAAGCTAAGCCACTTCAATATGCCATCATGGCTAGCACTGCCTTTTTCCTTTACATCAACTTAGTTTAAAGCTTAATTATTCAATTTCTACCCAACTAGTATAAACAAATGGTATTGCAAAAATATTGATTTCACTTTTTTCAACCTAGCAATGGCTTACTTACAGCTGTCTCTAAAAGGTTTAAATATTGAACAAAATAATCATTCTTAAAATAAGTTAAACATCATTGAATGAACAGTCGAACATGTTGAATGGTGGTGCTTATGTGCGGTCGAGTTCAAATGCAAAAAAACTAGCAAATGCAACCAGGTCAATTCCACTGAAGAATCCTTGACTTTAAAGGCCCATACACAACTGGACAAATATCAGCGCACGTTATTCGTCAGCGTTTTTCAACACGTTTTTTGTGTTCACACCCAAGCGATGAGCCGAGTGAACATGCAAATTCATTCCCTGATATTAGATGGCGCCCATTTGCTCTGCAATACCACTCCATAACAGTTTTCTTTTATCAAGATGTTTGTAGTCGCAGTCGCGTTTGTCACATAGTTCTTTATGTTCTAACACCAACGAGACCAGCAGCTCTACATTCATCTTGCCTTGCATCTTCCTCGTCTTATTTCTTCCTGGCAGTGTAGTCGGCGACGCTACTTGGCGTAGAGCTTCTTCGCCATTACGTATGTGTGCGCGGCAAGACCGTTTCGTGTTTGAGCGCCCCCAAGTTGTATTTTACTGTAACTTCAGAAGCTCCAAACACGTGAGCAAAAGCGCCAATCTCATTGGTTGGATATTTTTTGACGCGGCATTTAAAAAAAAAAAAAAAAACTTTTTTTTTTAAAAAATGACGATTTTACGCTTGCCGTTTTTCGCGTCGGTGTACACACTCACATTGGCGCCCATTGTTTATTCACAAGACATTAAACGTCGGCGAATATCGTGTGCGAAATTTGTCCCGGTGTGAACAGGCCTTTATGCTTTGCTAATGGAAATTTTTTTTTTCCGTGTTATCCATTAAAAGTATGTAAATATCCTTAAAGATTTCTTTCTAAAAAAGTGGATACGGTACAGTAAGACAATGAATATGTTCTAGCCCATTGGAAAATAGCATCTTTTGTTTTCAGAATAAATGTGAGCAATTTAGGCTAAAAACAAGAAAAGTTCAATGGGGTAAGACACAAATTATGTTGTCGATTTTACATTGAGGTCAGCTGTGTTTCAAACATTACTAAACTTTTGATAATGGATCCTTTTCCTGAAATATTGCACTAATGTGTCCGCACTTTAAGGATTTCTTTTGCGGTATAACTGCAACCTTTTGTTGCAGATATTGTTTATATCTTTGTTCAACTGTCTTTGGATTTTTCCATTGGATTTCATTGGTTTACTGGATGATTGGTCATTTCACTGATTGCTCATCATGTTAATATAAAAGTTGTTGATATTTGTTATTTGCTTTACCTGACGAAGACCGCTTGTGTTCGAAAAGTTTTTTATTAAACTTTTTAGGGAGCAAAGATAGCAGTGTGCCGGTTCTTTTGCATTTCAGCTCAGTTTCCTATTGATTTTCGAGCACCTGCTGAAGTGATGATTGGATGTGCACATACAGTACTTTGAATCGAAAGACAACTGTGACATTCAGTCAGACGATAGTGACTCTGATTTAACACCTCTGTGTCCCGCAGTCATGATAATGCCACTAACAAGTCATGCTGATGCCAGATAATGCTGGTGGTTTGAGCTAACCAGACATTCATTTGACTGACAAATGGCACACCAACAGTAGCAGTGCAGCAAAGCACCCATAATCCACTATGGTTTGTGCAGGCTAAGAAAAGAGCAGTGAACGGAGAATTCCCCAAGTGGCCTGTTCTCTTTAGGTTTGAACATGTGTCTTACGAGACCTCTAAGTCTTAAGCACTGAGCATTTATTTTCTGAGCGTCATGTGGCCTTATCTTCCGTCCTCCATCTCTTGCAGGTTATAGTGCTGCCCTCATAAATCCGTCTAATAACATGTGAACATGATTTGAGTAATGATTTGATCCACAGTCACAATCAAATCCAATCATTTTCTCATTTATGTTTGGGATGACTCTAGAGAAGAACACATTTTTCTCTTGGACTGTTAACCTCCGTCTATGATGAAAAAATAAGGATTTGAATGATGATGATTTGATGATGATGATGCTGATGATTAAGTTCTCTCTATTCTCCTGGGGAAGTCTTAAGTCTTTAAGCATAGTTTCCACTGGACTGAAAAAATGACAAAAATCATTTTTCTAAAGCCTCAACATATTTGAAAAATTGTGGAAATTTACTTTCCTTCTCTTTTTTTTTTTTCCAAAAGAAAGGATAGGATAAATCCTGAGACAGACAGGCTTATACTGCAATTCTGCTTATGTCTAATATAACACCCTGACTGTGCACATATAGACATATTTTTCTTGGAGGGCAATTGCAGAAACTCACAAAGTCATAGCTTCAAAATTCAATACAGTTCCAGTAATAACTAGATTCCACTTGAAATTTGAACACTTGTCATTCACTGCAGTTCTACACATTCCCACCCCTTATGATCTTATAAGGCACTTTGGCTAATTTTATAATACATTTTGCTCCCAAATAATAGCATACTTTACACATTTTACCATATTTAAATCCCTTCCACCAAATTCTGTTGATTTTTCCACTGAAATCAGCTCAAAATATGCAAAAATGGCCTTCATACATCCCTTCACTCACCTCTGCTTGGCCACTCTTGTCTATTATTGTGTCAGTTTCAGAACATTTCCACTCCCCTCCAGCTAATGAGCCTGTTCTGTCAGACACGGTGTGCATGTGTGTTGATTGCTCTGGGCTGGGGAGACGGCGAGGGTAAAGTGAGGGCACCAATACGTGAGGTCATGTCACAAATGCACTGTGGTGGAAATAGATGTCTGCAGGGCTTGAGAATGTAAGTTTGTAGAAGAGAAAGCTATTGTGCTTGTATCTGAGATGTGTGTAAAAGTGAGTGCACATACGCATGCATGCAGCGTAAGGGAACAGATGGCAGCAGAGGAGGCACCAAAGTTTAATCCTATCAGATGGATTCACATACCACCATCTGCTTAATCCATGCACAATTTCAGCACCCTGCAAAAGAGTCGTCTTAGGCCAAGATTACCATCACAGATTGCTTCAACATTCCTCTTCATCTCTCCTGGTTTATCACGCCGCCAAATTGCATTATGCCCAGCAGTCACCCACAACACAGCTCATACAAATAAAAAAGACTAGCTGGGGAAGTCCTCAAGGCCACAAAGTGGATTACTTCACTTATGAAAATTACAACATGGCTGGAACACAAAATATTTGTGACATTTCGGTTAGTCTAAGGAGATTTGATTTGTATATTCGGGGTTATTGAAATGCTTTAAAATCATGTTCCTTAATCTAAAACTTGTAATTCCCTATTTAAATTGCAATATACCTTTAGGAAAACATTTAATATTACAAGGACTCTGTAAATCTGAATCCTGGAAGATAATCAAGTATTTCCATATTCTGCTGTTGCTGTGTAATACGTTTTATGATTAAACAAAAATAAACAGATAAAATGCAGAGATGAAAAAGAGGAAATTCTTTATCAAGTAGTATTACACAATAATCTCACAGACCATATGTGCTATTTAGTGCAAATTGATGTGTTCACAAATACATATTGTTTTTTAACTTTCTATTTATCAAAGAATCCTGATTTTTTTTTTTGTAAATTCGAAATGTTTCTTGAGCATCAAATCAGCATATTTCTAAACGATCATGTGACACTATTCAGCCCATTCTCACTCCCAAGGCGTCACCTAACTGACGCCTTGGGAAGCATTTGACCATGCTTCAATATCTGACGCTTTAGGCGCCCTTTAGCGTCAGTTAGATGACGCCCTAGGATCACGTGTACCCTACCCCCACCCCACACCTAAACCTAACCGCGTCCTCTAACTGACGCTTTCCTTTAGCGTCAGTTAGATGACGCCGTAGGATCGCGTCATGTAAGTGACGCTAAAGGGCGCCTAAAACGTCAAATATTGAAGCATGGTCAAAGGTGACGCTTTGGGGTGAGAATGCGTTGGACAATTTTAAACAGTAACATTTTACAATAAATTTGTTTTTACTGTATTTTTGATCAAATAAATGCAGCCTTGGTGTCCATAAGAGACTTCTTTCAAAAAATATTTTTAAATCTTAACGACCCCAAACTTGTGAACGGTAGTGTGTCCAGCTTCTTTTTATTAACAGCTTGCAGTGGAGCTAACTACTTTTTCAAAAGGGTTGCATGACTGTAGTTTACATTAGATTTAATTTTCCTTGTAGCTTGATAGTTGAAACCTGCTTCCGCCAACACAGTTCCCCAGACCGTTTTCCCCTGCAGGTTCCCAATATCCCCTGCAATTATCTATGCTAGCTCTTCCCAAGGCATCGCCGATGGCTGACACACACCAGTTTAAGCTATGTGAGTGAGGTCTAGAGCCTTGTTTCGTCTCAGTTCAGGTCCTATCAGCAGAACCGAGCGCCTGCTATACGCAGGCCATCTGCCTCCACCGTCCGTCTGCCTCACTTAGGTACACTATCACACGTGCATTGAGTGTAGACCCCTACCCTCTCCCAGGGGTCCTGCCTGCAGTCAGAGCCGTGAATAACGCTTGTTAAAAGATGTGTGCTTAGTCCCCCTATCAGAGTCACAGAGGACAACAGAGCCGCCCGTGACAGACTCTCCCGTTCTCTGCCTCTGACAGCTGCCTCAGAGGACCCTTACTTTTCCTTTTTTTCCCTCCCTCATGTCTTTTCCTTCTATTTAAATTCAGAAGCAAATTGGAACAGCAGTAATTAGTCGGTTAAAGCGTCTTCAGTGAGATACCAAGCTTTAGAATCCGGTGCCAAAGTTCAACATGCTGAAATGAAATTTAAACTCATTAAGGTGTTGAATTTTTATGGCTGGCTGCTGTTTTCTCAGAGTGTCCCAGGGCGCCTGGCCTTTTGATCGACTGCTGTAATGACTCTGGATTTCTCTGTGCCTGGCGAACTCCGGCACTCATGACATTTGCACGAGTGTCATAAAACAAGCACTCGCACCTGGCCCCCTCCCTCCCTGGGCACACATGGGGTCAGTGTAATATTTAATAAAGGTGTGTGTATAATCAAGCGGAATTAGCATTCTTGTTCTCCTACTACCGCCAGAGGGGAAGGAAGGAGGGGTTGGAGGGAGTAGTGCTGCTATTTTACACTCATCACTGATCTTTTCCAGTCTGACCCTCAGATTTCATTACCGTAAAACTTCAAATAATAGCCGAGGCCCAAATAGACGCCTGTCTCTTTTAAAGGTCTTTTAGAGGCCGGGTCTGTTTTTGAGTTTCGGGTTGTTAATTTTCTAAAACAATCAGATCGTCCGCTTTTTGGCGGCTGCCAAAGCAAATTTTTGTCCCGCCAAAGCCTATTTTGATCGGTGAGTGATGTAGAATAGAGACTGCTGCACTTGACAGGGCGCATAACGAGCAGAGAGAGAGAGAGAGAGAGAGAGAGAGACAGAGTCAGAGAGAGTGTGTGCGCCATGTGCGCACACTCTCACGTCTTCAAACAACACGAGTGCTGTCTTACTCTCTCTCCCTCGCACATATTAATCAAAATCAGTTGACACGATATTAAAAGGTTGGAAGAACGCAGTTTCACGTGGAGCATTTGGAGATTTTTAGAGATTAGAGACTACAACATCTAAACACTAAATTATAAAGGCCGGTCTCATATAGACGTCTTTCTCAAATACAAGCCGGCGCAGTTCCACGATTTGGGGAAATAAAATCCCGGCTATTATTTGACGTTTTACGGTAATTATGTCCATGACTAAAACATAGGCGGAGGGGAATTATGCCTTTCATAAGCAGAGCACCAGGGAGTCAGGTGTCCTGTCGCCATGTTTTTTTCTTTTTCTTTTTTCTTTTTTTTCCTGCACTCAACTTTGCAACAAGTTTTGTCAACTGATTCTGAGTGTTTTTGGACTAGAATGCATAAGTTGGGCGGCGTAAAAGTGGAGAAAGTGGATTTTCCAGGAGTAAGGAGCAAGGTTTTCTCTTTCTCCAAACTTGCTCTGATGACACTCCATCATTAGCATACCATGTAAGAAAATTGTATTTTCTTTCTGAAATTTGTGTTATGATATTGCAGAAACAATGTCAAAATGACAAAACAACAACAGAGATTTGAGAATCACATTGGTCAAGCTGAATTTTAATACAATGAAAATTTTATAAAATGCACCTTTTTGTCTATAATTTGCAACTTAATTATTGTTTAATATTATTAAGGGATAGTTTACCCAAAAAGGACAGTTTTGTCATCACTTACTCACCCTCAATTTGTTCCAAATCCGAATGAGTTGCTGTCTTCTGCTGAACACAAAAGAAGATACAGTATTTTAAAGAATGTTGGTGACCAGATAGTTGACAATAACTATTGACTTTCATAGTAGAAAATAAAGTATGCAGTCAATGGCTACCATGAACTGTCTGGTCACCAACATTCTTTAAAATATCTTCTATGTTTTATAAATCGATGGTTTTAAAATGTAACACTATTTTGACTAAATAAATTCAATATAAAACATTAAAATTAAACGCAATCATTTTAGATTGCTAAAAGTAATTTTAGGCGTTACAAATTTATAATGTACGTAATCATTTTGAGACTTGCTAAAGATTACATTTAACCATTAATTTAATTCCAATAATAAATTAATTAAATTTAAATTATTAAACAAGTTTTTTTAACAATATGTAATGGCAAAGGTAATCAAAATATAATAATTGGGGGAAATGGGCATGCCTAGTTAAATATCCAACATTATACATAAAAAAATAATTATATCAAATTATATGAATGTATAATACAAATGATACAATATGTGTATTATATAAATTTATATAATCTCTAATATCAATTTCAGTATAGGAAACAGAAGAGAGTAAAGAGAGAATTTACTGCTGAGCCATAACAGTGCAGTTTTAAGCTATGGAGTGGATTCGGAGTGGACTTTTACTCACTAGAGAAAGCGGAGTGATTACAAAACACTGAGCGGGGTGGATAAATTGCTATATCTCCACTCCATTCTTTGATTTCAAGTTTGTGTTCCTCCATGTGACAATCTAAAAATCCCAAAACACAACTAGAGATGATCATGGTTAGGCTGCAGGAGATTTCCAGCAGTGAATCATGCTACTACACAGGGTAGATTGAGATAAATGATCGGTGAGCAAGCGTCATCTCTCATGCTCGCACCGCTGTCAGGAAGCATATGGGGACTGTGCAGAGGAATGGCCACAGTCTAATCATATGTGACGACTCTAATGAGTCAGTCACTTGTCATTAAGCTGTGCCTAAAGCTTCCTAATAGAGTGTGGCTCATGAATCTATTTCCCCGAATCAGGAAGAAATCAGTTCCACAGCTTTACATTTATTTCCGACGAATTTAGTCTGTGCATGAAATTATGTCACAGGTGATGCACACGAGTGACGATGTGCTTGCTGCTTCCAGATGTTTATTCTCATGCATCTTGACATTATTTTCATATAATCACTTTACAGGTGTCTTGATGTGTACACAGGCAAATACATATAGCCATAATTAATCTATAATTCATATGTCTTTTCAAGAAAACAAGCTGTTTACTGTATACGCTGAGCCACTGTCTCACTCATTTGTTCATATTCTTCTGTCTCTAAAACAGCTACTCCTTGCATTAAGGCCATCAGTCCCAGTGAAGGCTGGACAACAGGGGGTGCCACAGTCATCATCATTGGTGATAACTTTTTTGACGGCCTACAGGTCATCTTTGGCACCATGCTGGTCTGGAGTGAGGTTAGTTACTTTTCTTTTCACTTTGTACAATTCATGCTCAACAGACAACAACAGAGATTTAAGAGTCACAACAGAATTTGAATATGAAAGAAAATGACATTTAAAACGCACCTTTTTACTTACAACTTAATTATATAAAATATGTACGATATGGAAGATTGATTCAAAATCCACTTGGCTAACAAATCTGAGAAGGCACATGCCAGTCTGAAAGGACGTAATGCTTCTGTTCTCAGCGCAGGCTCATTTTTGGTTAGCCAGTCTGTCTGTTTTCCTGTCTGTCCATCTGTTTTGGTCTTTCACTCAGTTTCTGTTCTGCTTATGTTGAGAAGAGCTAGATAAAAGAGGTAATTCTATAAAAAGCCTCTCATTGACAATGCCATATTTATCTGAGAGGTGAGAAGAGCACTGCCTGGCATATGAAAGCCCAGCTACAGTAAGTGAGCAATGAAAGGGACAGTTTAAAGCCATGTAAAGCAGCACCAGTGCTGCTGGCTTTGAATATGACAGAGTATTTGCAGGGAAACTGAGCGCTCCTGGCTTCTTTGTAGTGGCATGGCTCCTCTTCAAAGGGGATTGAGCACAGCTTCACAAACATTGTAAGCAGTCAAATCATAGTTTAATCAGAGAATAAAACCATGCTGTTTAATAGCTCAGCTAGTATGAGTGCAGGTAAACAGGAGTACCTTAAATGCACGTTTCAAACATTGTGAAGTTATACAGTGGACGTTATACAGTGTCAGAAAATGCAGATGCAAAAAAGGTGGACAGAATTTTGATTATGTAATGACTTGGACTGTCTGCACCTCAAACTGACAAAAGCTTTAATCTCACTGGCTGGCGAGATTTGCGTCACCATATGGAACTAACAGAAAAGGTCATCTTTTCTGTTGACCTTTTCATGACCTCAGTTATGAGAGGTCATTGGTCATAATTAGTACTGACCAATGACCTCTCATAACTGTCCTTCAGGATGCCATCAATATTGTTCATATATTAAAATAAGGAACAGAATGAGAGGGAGAAAAAAAAAACACTCCATGAAGCTCTCAACATCTCAGAGGCTAAATATGTATAATCGATGTTCAGAATAGAATACTTGCTTACTATATTTACTGTATAATGCACAGCTACTGACCGCATTGTTGTGTGTGTGTGTGTGTGTGTGTGTGTGTGTGTGTGTGTGTGTGTGTGTGTGTATATATATATATATATATATATATATATATATATATATATATATATAGTAAAATTTTTAATATTGTGAAATATTTAATAAAGTTTAATTAACTGTTCTATTTGAATATGTTTAGTTACATTTTGCCTGTTATGGCAAAGCTGAATTTTCAGCATCACTAATCTTCAGTCTTCAGTGTCACATGATCCTTCAGAAATCATTATAATATACTGATTTGCTGCTCAAGAAACATTTCTGATAATTATCAATGTTGAAAAACATTTAATTTAAATACTTATTTATCCTTATTATCAATGTTATAAATGGATAGATGGGTCAAAAAAACAGCATTTATCTGAAATAAAAAAAAAACGTTTGTAACATTGTACACTACCATTCAAAAGTTTGGAGTCAGTAAGAACATTTTTTTTTCAACATTGATAATTATCAGAAATGTTTCTTGAGCAGCAAATCAGAATATTAGAATGTTTTTTTGAAGGATCATGTGACTGAAGACTTGAGTAATGATACTGAAAATTCAGCTTTACCATCACAGAAATAACTTGCATTTTAAAATATATTCAAATAGAAAACAATTCTTTTAATTGTAATAATATTTCACAATATTACTGTGTTTATTGTGTTTTTGATTAAATAAATGCAACCTGGGTAAACAGATGAGACTTCTTTCAAAAACATAAAAAAATCGTACAAAATTTTTGGACGGCAGTGTGTATATAACACTATAAGAATAAGATGATTGTAAGCTATTCTGAAAATAGTCAGTATCCTAGTATTACGTCAGAGTTCATTTTTTCTAATTAAGCCTTAGTGTCCAATTAGTGGACGATAGTGTCCACGATCCAATTCCAGAGATATAATTTACCTTATCCTCTCATTGTTGCGGTTCATAAACTCTGAACAGTATATTAGAATATATTGTTGTCTTATTTCAACCTATGTATTCTACTTGTTTTATTTTGAAAGCAACACATTTTGTTTTATCTCTTTTTCAGCTCATAACCCCTCACGCCATTCGAGTTCAGACTCCTCCCAGACACATTCCCGGGGTTGTGGAGGTCACTCTGTCCTACAAGTCAAAGCAGTTTTGCAAAGGTACACCGGGAAGATTTATCTACACAGGTAAGGACAACATTAAGCACCTTCATATTAACCACACTCAGCAATGTACAACCATCATTTCTTAACTGTTCGTGATTTCATATGTGGGTTGACTAACGGTTAGCCAGGGGTTTCTGTAGTGGGGAATCTATGTAGAGGAATCCTACGTATTTCCTGAGCACACATCTTAATACAAACAGCTGTGCCTTGAACACCAGGAACATCCTGCAGCATTCACAGATAAGGGAAATGTAGGACTTATCTTATGGAGGAAAGAGAGGTCACCTGTGATATCTGCTGGCTGGAAAATTAGTTTACTGTACTCTCTACATATTGGGAGTTCAGCCAACAAGAAGTAATTAACTTCAGAGTTCCAGAAGTAAAGGAAGCGCATGATGGAAGTATATGATGGAATCAAATAGTAAAACAATGTAAAATCCCGAGATGAAGGGGTGAAGAGTTTGTTTGCTGATCTTGCAGATTTTTTAGTTTAAATTTAGAGTTTGCAGTCAAAGTACAAGCGCAGCTTTTCTGAACAGCGTTAAAACGCTGAAGGGAGCGATGTTAAAGGCCTGTCTCATCAATAGGTTTAAACAGTGCACAGCTGTGGGTATTGTTGGCTCAGTTGGTGTCTATGTATATGCCTGTGCATTCGTGGGTGTGAATGAGTATGCTTGTTGGGTTTATGGCGCTGGACTTGGCTTCTTTTCATGGCCCATTCAGCGAGCACATGGGTAGGAATGGAGGGAGGGATTTAGACATTCGCACACAACCACTCAAACACACGTACAACCACACACATCTCCAAAACAGGGCAGATGGTCACCTCCTTTTATGGCCGCACTTTTAGATGTGCCCCTTTTGCTAAAGCTTCATGCTCAGTAACCATCTAGAATGCTTTTGATTAGATGTGCAAGTTTTAATTCTCACAGCGCTCAAATTCAGTTTGAAACTCAGCGCTGTTAATGACAAGAGACCAAATGCATATCATATCTCACTGCAGACCTTTAATCTTGGCATGAATTTGAAACGGCCATGGTTTTTTCTTCTATATTGTGACATTTATCCAAGTGAAACGGCTTCTGGAATAAGAAAAAAATGTGGGACTGAATTTGATTTTGTTCATCAGAGACTGATTGGATGATTGGATAATTGTCATTTGCTATTGCTGAGATCTCATGTGACTGACAGGTTGTCCTGCCCTCACAGCAGTAAACGTGTCATCAGAGAAGACATTGGATGCATTGTAGTAGGGAGGAGTTATTTTGATTAAAGATTAAAAGAGCACATAATATCCATGGATAAATCTTTTATAATAAATACAATATTCCACACAAAATAAATTACATTTTGATTTCATTGTGACTTTAAAATGGCTGGTACTTATCTGACACCCACCTCAAGTTGGCCCAACTGTGCGATTCTCCTCAGTTTTAAACATTTTGAACCGTCCCACTTCCCCTTGTCCCCCCATCCCAGCTACTGCAGTGGGACGTCAGCCTGTATGTATCTCTCTCTCTCCTGGCTCCAGTTGGCACCTGTGCCTTGCCCAGTTGCCAGTGGGTACTAATCATAGAGGATTGGCAAAGCTATGTGGCAGCTGGCAGTGGAATTACACATGGGGCATCTGGCACCTCTAATCAACTTCTGTCAGGCAGAGGAGATGGAGACCTAATTAAATCAATGGTGCACTGATGCTGCTGTGCTCAAACACCACACAGCCATGCGGAAAGCCTGAGCCGTACCTGGAGAACATCCCTTACAGCCATGGTGGAGAGGCAACAACAATCCTTTCAGGGAAAAACGTCTCGGGTTATGACTATAACCCTTGTTCCCTGAGAAGGGAACGAGACACTGCGTCGATAAAATCGACTCTTTGGGGACGCTCCCTAAGCGTGCGCCTCTGAAGTATGAATGAAACTAATCCAATCCTGATTGGTGTTGCGTCGTGACGTAACATGTGACGGCATACCCGGAAGTATAAAAGTGACGCTGTCACAACACACACTAGCCTCGCGATGAAGCAAGACGCTCAAGGGTCTGAAAAGGGGGCGTGGCAACACGACGCAGTGTCTCGTTCCCTTCTCAGGGAACAAGGGTTATAGTCATAACCCGAGACGTTCCCTATCGAGGGAACTCAACACTGCGTCGATAAAATCGACTCTTTGGGGAACGAGTACCCACTAGGCCACGCACCGAACAGACCCGCCCCAGAGTGAAACTGATTAGGCACTCAGCAAGGGCCGAGTACGTGTGCACCGGGCGTACTGGGAAGGCTGAGACTGTAAAACCTGATGAAAGTATGCGGGGTAGCCCAGCCGGCTGCCTCACAAATCTCCTGCAGAGGTACTCCCGACAGAAGGGCCCTAGAGGAAGCCATGCCTCTAGTCGAGTGAGCCCTTAAGGCCAAAGGTGAAGGAACCCACGCACCTTGTAAGCCTCAGTAATAGCCTGGACAATCCAGTTACTTATAGTTTGTTTGGTCGCCGGGAGCCCCCTCTTAGGTGACCCAAAGCATACTAACAACTGGTCAGATCTTCTCCAAGAAGCAGACTTTTCCAAGTATACACTCAAAGCTCTGACGGGGCAGAGCAAGTGAAGCCTCTCTTCTCCCGCCGACACATGAGGTGGAGGATGGAATGCCTGAAGGACTACAGAGCGAGCCGTACTCGAAGGAACTTTAGGCACGTAGCCCGGACTCGGGTGCAAAAAGGCCTTTACTTTGCCAGGGGCAAACTCCAAGCAAGCTGGCGTTACCGCCAGGGCCTGGAGATCTCCCACCCTCTTAAGAGAGGTAATCGCTAAGAGAAAGACCATTTTCAACGTTAAGTCCTTAGGCGAAGCCGACTCTAAAGGTTCGAAGGGAGCGAGGGACAACCCTTCCAGAACTATTGCCAGATCCCAGGCGGGCACCCTGGACCTGATCGCCGGCCTCATCCTCCAAGCACCACGGAGAAACCTAATGACCAACTGGTGCCTCCCCAGAGGTCCACCATCTACTGGCGCGTGGAAAGCCGAAACGGCAGCCACGTACACCTTAAGAGTGGACGGGGAGAGACCCGCAGAGAAACGATCCTGAAGGAATTCCAGAACTGAAGCCACTGGGCAGTTTACTGGATCCAACCTTCGTTCTCCACACCAAGTGTGAAACACCTTCCACTTGAGGCCATATAATCTCCTGGTAGATGGGGCCCTAGAGCTAAGTATGGTTTCAACCACCTCAGCTGATAAGCCAGCATTTAGGTACTGAACCCCCTCAGAGGCCAGACCCACAGCTTCCACAACTCTGGGCGAGGGTGGAAGATTGTGCCCTCCGCCTGAGACAATAGATCCCTCCTCAGAGGAATCGGCCATGGCGGAGCTATGAGGAGTGATATTATATCCGAGAACCATACTCGTGTCGGCCATCTCGGGGCAACCAGAAGTAGACTGATGCCCTCTTGACGGACCCTCTCCAGGACCCCTGGGAGCAGAGCGATCGGGGGGAAAGCATACAGGCGAAGCCTCGGCCAAGCCTGTACCATGGCATCCAACCCCAGTGGGGCTGGATGTGAGAGGGAGAACCAAAGTGGACAGTGGGACGTCTCTCGAGACGCAAACAGATCCACTTCCATCGGTCCGAACCTCTCCCATATCGACTTCACCACATCCGGATGAAGTCTCCATTCCCCGGGCCTCAGCCCCTGCCTCGACAGGATGTCTGCTCCCGATTCTGAACCCCTGGGATATACATTGCCCTTATTGACAATATCTTTCCCTGGGACCAAAGGATAATCTGATGCGCCAGTTTGCACAGAGGGCGCGATCTGAGTCCCCCCTGTCGGTTCAGATAGGCCACCACTGACGTATTGTCTGTCCGTATAAGGACGTGGCGACCCTCGATGTCTGGGAGGAAGCTCCTCAAAGCCTTGAATACCGCCATCATCTCCAGGCAATTTATATGCCAAGTGCGATGATGGTCCTGCCACAGACCCCTGGTAAAGCGGCCGTCCATGACCGCGCCCCAGCCCGTAAGGGAGGCGTCTGTCGAAACGGTTTCCCGGCGACATGACACCCCCAACACTGGCCCTTGGGATAGGAACCAAGGCTTCTTCCATATTTGCAGAGACTGAAGGCACTTGCGCGTTACTCTGATCATACGGAACGGATTTCCTTTGGGTGAGAACCCCTTGGTCTTCAACCACCACTGGAGGGGCCTCATGTGAAGGAGGCCCAGAGGAATAATGTTGGATGCCGCTGCCATGAGGCCCAGCATCCTTTGAAAGTGTTTCACAGTGACGGCCTGACCTAGCCTCACCCTGGACACCATCGCCAGAATTGACTCGATACGTGCGGGAGACATACGTGCCTGCATTGTAATCGAGTTCCACACGACTCCCAAAAGGTCGTGCCCTGGGACGGTTCTAGCACACTCTTCTTCAAATTGAGTCTTAACCCCAATTTTTGAATATGGCCAAGAACGACATCTCGATGCCGAACTGCCATCTCCCGAGACTGGGCCAAAATAAGCCAGTCGTCGAGATAATTCAATACGCGAATCCCCTGAAGTCTCAGTGGAGCAAGGGCCACGTCCATACACTTGGTAAATGTGCGGGGAGAGAGTGCTAGGCCGAACGGAAGAACCCGATATTGGTATGCTTCGCCCCCGAAAGCGAACCTCAGGTACCTCCTGTGACAAGGAAGGATGGAGATGTGAAAATAGGCGTCTTTCAGATCTATCGTGACAAACCAGTCCTCGGATCTGATTTGACTCACGATTGTTGGAATGGTCAACATTCTGAATTTGAACCTTCTCAGAGACCGGTTCAACACCCTGAGATCCAAAATTGGCCTTAACCCCCCATCCTTCTTTGGAACTATAAAGTACCGGCTGTAAAACCCGGACTCCCTGTCTACCGGAAGAACACGTTCTATGGCTCCTTTCGACAGCAGAGTCTGTACTTCTTGTTCCAACACCTGAGCCTGCTCTGGGACCACCGCAGTGAGCACCACCCCAGAGAACTTGGGGGGGCGGTGCGCGAACTGCAGTCTGTACCCAACTCGTATTATCTGCAGGACCCATGGAGATATGTTGGGAAGATGATACCATCCCTCTACAAAATCTGCTAAGGGTACCAGCCTCTCGAGGCTGGCCTCTGGTGTCTTTTCGCTGGAAATTGATGCGGCCCGAAGCGCTGTTAACGGCGGACCTGCATCTTTTCCTAGAGGGCCCCGTTGTGAGAACAACCTCGGTTGTCTCACTGCGGAGGGGGCAGCCCTCTGAAGTCCTGCCTTGGCTAGGACCTCTTTTCCGAAGTCCTCTTAGCCTGAATGACGTCCCTCAGGTCGCCCCTCTGGCTGGAGGACTTCGGTTTTTGGGAGCGTTTCCTCTGTTGCCAAGACCCCGGAGGGGGGGCTCTAGAGGAAACGCTCTCCTTCTGCTCTGCCCTGTGGGAGGAGCTGGCTGATGGCTGGGGCTGATTGCTTTGCCCCCCCTACTAGATTTGGCCTTCGCTTTCCGGGGGAGGTACTGCTGGAACGCCGCAGATTGTTTTCTCGACTCCTGAAACCTGTCGACAACCGAATTAACGGCGTCGCCGAACAGGCCAGAAGCCGAAAGCGGCGCATCCAGCAGGAAGGACCTATCCTTTTCTTTAATACCGGATAAGTTCAGCCACAGATGCCTCTCCGTGGCCACCATGGCCGCCATAGAGCGGCCAATAGCGCTGGCCGCTTCCCTAGTGGCCCGGAGAGACAAATCTGCGGCCTTCCTCAACTCCGCGACATCTTCAGGAGTAGGCCCTCCCCCTCATCCAAATCTTTCAGGAGGTCGGCCTGGTATGCCTGCAAAATCGCCATTGAGTGCAGACACGAACCAGCCCGACCCGCCGCCATGTAAGCCCTGCCCACCAATGCAGATGTCTCTCTGCAGGGCTTACTAGGCAACACCGGGGTCTTTAGGGAAGACGCCGATTCGGGAGAGAGATAGCTCGCTAAAGCCTCCTCCACCTTCGGCATCTTCCCATATCCCATATCTCGAGCCCCCATAACATTGCTGTAATCTATTACATTGGGACTCGAAATACGGGACGAATGCGGTCTTTCCCACGTTCTCGAGATCTCTTTATGGAGATCAGGGAAAAACGGCAGACCCCGGCGGTGAGGCTGTGACCTGCGCTGCAGGTAACGCTCGTCCATTTTACTGGTGACTTGCGTTTCCTGCTCATGTTGTGGCCAGCTGATGTTTAGTCTGGCCACAGCGCGTGTCACAACCTCCACCAGCTCCTCATAACCCAGGCCGCGTGATGGCGTGCTGAGATCACGGTCGTCCGCATCGATGCTGAGCACGTCCCCTTCCTCAGAAGTAGACAGCTCAAGCACCGGGACCTGATCGCGGGTAGGAGAAACCGCAGCGCGGGCTCCCACACCACTCTCAGAGGCTGCGGGACCAGCCGATGGCGAGCGAGAAAATGCCTCAGCATTCTCACTCTCCTCCGCCAGATCCCGCTGCGAACCCCAGGATCTCAGTCGCCGCATCGCCTCGACATATGCGGGACCGGAACCCTGGGGAACGCGAGCCTGACCGTGCTCGTCAAAGCACGCCAGCCGGGAGCGCAGCACTCTAATAGGCAAAGCCTCACACATTTCACAAGCAGCCCCCTCGAGAGCTGCCCGTGCGTGCTGCACTCCCAAACAATACACACATAGAGAGTGTGCGTCCCCACCCGTGATGAAACGAGGGCAGGGATGCACACACCTCTTGAATTGTTCACTGGCCATACTTTCTTTCAATAATAAGACAAACAACACAAATAAGACAGACAGTTTCAACATAAAGCGCTTGCTGAAGAGCGAAAGCTAGTGTGTGTTGTGACAGCGTCACTTTTATACTTCCGGGTATGCCGTCACATGTTACGTCACGACGCAACACCAATCAGGATTGGATTAGTTTCATTCATACTTCAGAGGCGCACGCTTAGGGAGCGTCCCCAAGAGTCGATTTTATCGACGCAGTGTTGAGTTCCCTCGATAGGGAAAC